>CAUYPK010033024.1:0-32179 GCA_963574355.1 Loris lydekkerianus
GTCGGAGACATAACCTGCAAATATCTTCTCCCATTCTGAGGGCTGTTTGCTTGCTTTACTTACTGTGTTCTTGGCTGTGCAGAAGCTTTTTAGTTTGATCAGGTCCCAGTAGTGTATTTTTGAAGCTGCTTCAATTGCCTGGGGGTCCTCCTCATAAAATACTGGCCCAGACCGATTTCTTCAAGGGTTATCCCTGCACTCTCTTCTAGTATTTTTACAGTTTCATGTCTTAAGTTTAAATTTAATTCAGTGAGAGTCTATCTTAGTTAATGGTGAAAGGTGTGGATCCAGTTTCAGTCTTCTATAGGTTGCCAGCCAGTTCACTCAGCACCATTTATTAAATCTGGAATATTTTCCCCACAAATTTTTTTAATTGGCTTGTCAAAGATCAAATAACCGTAAGTAGCTGGGTTGTCTGCCATTCAATCCTATAATTCCTCTACTAGGTATATACCCAGAAGACCAAAAATCACATTATAACAAAGATATTTGTACCAGAATGTTTATTGCAGCCCAATTCATAATTGTGAAGTCATGGAGATTTAACCATTTATATAAGCAGCAGTCCATGTTCACTTTCAAAATTCTATACAGTGATTTTTTTTTTTTTTTTTTATTTTGAGACAGAGTCTTATTCTGTCACCCTCAGTTGACTGCCAGGGTGTCAACCTCAAACTCTTGGACACAAGTTATCTTCTTGCCTCAGCCTCCCAAGTAGCTGGGACTATAGGTGCCCAACACAACACCCAGCTATTTTTAGAGACGGGGTCTCGCTCTTGCTCAGGTTGGTCTGGAATTCCTGAGCTCAGTTGATCCACCTGCTTTGGCCTGCCAAGGTGATCAGTGACCAGTGATTTTCAACCAATGTGCCACAGCAGCCCACTGGTGGGCCTTGAGGGGATCTTTGGTGTGCTGCGAAAATTTTTAAAGATCATCAATTAAATTATTTTCAAAAGAAGTTCAAAATACAGTAAGTATATTCTTTTTTATATGCTATTTTTTATCAACATAATTTAAGTGTGCTGCAGGGCATAAATTCAAGTGTGCTGTGAGATAAAAAAAGGTTGAAAACCACTGTTCTATACATTTAACTACCCCAAGTTCAGGGACTAAGAATACCAAGATGCAACTGCCTGAATACATTGTCCATAAAAGCACAAAGCCAGTTTTCCTCCCTGCTAAATGCCATTCCTTTTAATTCTGGCCGACTTCAAAAATGAATGTGAAGTAAAGACAATTCACTCTCCCTCGTAGAAATAAAATGAATGTGAAAATAATCACTCTGGTCTCTAGGGGTACTAAACATTTGTACTGTCTTAAACTTAGTGGAAAACTTGCGCATAAACTTGTGCAGTCTGGGCACCACACTTAGGTAAATAGCAGAGGGTTATGGTATTAATTTGGTTGTGACACGGTAAATATTGGCATACTGAACGTGTGTTTACTGCCATGAATTTTGAATTCTCTCTCCAGGGTCTGCTTCTGTTTTGTCCGCATGCCAGAACTAAGGACTACTTGCCCATAATCTCATATGATCAGAGCTGAGAAAATCAACTTAAGTTCCAAGAAAAAAAAAATATATATATATATATATCCTTTGAGTGATTTTTTTTTTAAATAACTTTTTCAAGATTTTTGCCTTCTAGGGGATAATTCACCATCACCCATCTGAAAACTCTAAAGCATAAAAAAAAACAAACTAAAAATAAGAAAGCACATGGGTTATTGTTAACTAGAATGAACAGAAAAGGGAATTAATTCAAAATAAAAAAATAAGTTTAAATTACTGAAAATAAATTTTTGATAGTCACGCTCCACTGAGTGATTGCAAGAAAATTTTATCCTAAAGTTCCCTCTTCAAAAATAATTTTCCTGGAAATGATACATTGCTTTTTCTTATTGAGGAAATAACATTTAAGCAGTCATCATTATAATTTTGCCAATTGGGTTCTTTGTACATTCATTTTACTCGGTCTAAGCAAAAAGATTGAAGTTGTCCAGTATGTCCCCTTTTAGTTCCTCAAAATGAAGCCAGACATTAGTCGCATCCCTCAGCTGTGAAATAAGGCATATGACTCACTCAGAGCCCACCAATGATAATTTATGACACCAGATGCCAGGACAGCAGAACAGGCTGTGTTGGGTCCAAGTGGGCTATTTTCACTTCACTTAAAAGATCTACCCTCCCATGGGGAACTCCACTAAAGATTATTCAACATTTAATTCTCTGACCTTTTAAAATTTGGACAGATAAGACACATATATACCCACAGTCCAGCGCAGAAAGTGGTAGTTCTGCACCATTCTGAGAGTTTAAAGAAGCAGGCATGCCATACTGAAAGAAACAGGGAAGGCTTTATGAAGTGGGCACCAGTCAGGTGGGGCTTAAATCCACATGGCCTTTGAACATGCAGAGTGAAGGAGAGGGGATGGGGCCCCTTCCACTGCACAGTACAGGCACTAATTGGCCATCTGCCAATCACACGACATCTGAACTCTTGCAATGCCTTCAAATGGCTGTCGCGGCCTCTAGCTTTTCTGTCCTTTATAATCATCCTGAAGTATCTTTTCTTCCCTCTTTGAAAAAAAAAAAAAAAAAAAGTGTCTCTTTGAAACTTATTAAAAGAGGAGACCTTCAAAGTTTTCACCACTAGAAAATAAATAAAAATAAAAACAACTATATGAGATGATGAATTGATGAGTTAGCTGGTTTGTGTAATAATTTCACAATGTATATGTATATCAAAACATTCCACTGGACCCGGTAAATATGTTCAGTTTTTATTTACCAGTTATACTCAATAAAGTTTGGAAAAACTGCTACTTACTGAAAAAATAATAATATGAAAAATGAAAATACAGTGAGACCTCTGTAAGTTGACCACCCAAGGCTCTGTGACAAACCGGGCAACATATGAAGGTGGTCAACACAAGGAACTAGGCCTGCTATACCGACCTGTATGAAAATTAGATCAACCGAAAGCAGTGGTCAATGTGGGGAGGTGGTCAACTACGGAGGCTCTACCATATGTTAAAAAGCAAAAAAAAAAAAAAAAAAAAAAAAACTTGATTATCCCATGATTATTAACTGATCTGCTATAAGTATAAAAATAAGAAAATTTTGGAAAAGATGTCCTTTATCATTAGTAACTAATGCAGAAGACTGTACACATTACTCATCAGTCAAAATTCTTCAGTGGTACCCTAAGATCTTGAGTTAACATCTAAACATGATTAAGACATGTTCCCTTCACAATCAATCAATAATTTTTTCAGTCTTATTTCCCACAAAAAACAGTTGATTTTAATAGACTGTATTTTCTCTATGCCTTCAGCTTAGAACACGTATCTTCCTTTTCTGGTGAATGCTTTGTTCTGCAGGACTCAACTTAAGTGGGCTTATCATAAATCTTTCCTGACCCAGAAATTGAACATTCTTGGGTTCCTTTAGCATTCTAAGTGTATGTCTAATGTATCACAGACTATTGATTATGGACATCAAATACACAAGAATCACATTTTTTTTCTTTACCTGTTTTCAGGATATGACAGTTATTAGAACAAAAGGAACTTGGTGTTTATTGGAGTGAGCTGATTTCTTGTTTAAAAGAGATGCAAATGCGTGGCATGGAGTCAGGAAAGTGACCTTGAAAACACCAAAGTAGACCCTGCTTACTCAAAAATTTGACCCTCGTTCCAGTAGCATCAGCACTGCCTGTGAGTTTGTTAAAACGTAAATTCTTGGGCCACAACCCAGACTGTCTAAATCAGAATTAGAATCTACATTTAATAAGGTGATTTACATGTTCACTACAGCTGAGGAGCACCTATCCAAGAGTGACTACAGTGGACACACCACCAGAACTCTGACATTCACCTCCTTTAAATGATGGGTGTGTGTAAGAGGGAATGGAAAAAGCTTGGATCTTAAAAGAAGGAATAAGAACACTTCGGGTAACCAGCAACCAACCTGAGATAACAGTGAGAATGTAGAAATCACGAATGTAAATCTAATTATTTTGCCTTAAAATAAAAATGGTTTTTACTCATTAGCTTGACAATAATTCTGTGCTTATTATTGGATGGAACTGGAGACAGTTATCTTAAGTGGACAGGAACAGAAAAATAAATACCATGCCTGACTCGTGCCCCTCATAAATCCTTCCTTTTCCCTGTTAGGCCTGGCAGAGGATAAACAAATGACAAGGAAATGGCTAAAGGAAAAGAGTGAGAACCGAATTGTAGCTAGGAACCAAACTGCAGCTAGGAACGGTTCTCTGGTGGGAAAATACACAGTAGGGGTTCCTAGTGATCTTTAACTGACCTGGGGCTCATTACCATCTAATTACCATAGGCTGGGTGGAGCTTTCATGAAGGATTCTGGAGGAAGATGCATTACAGAAAGGAAAATTATAGAACCAATCTGTTGTGTAATCTGTTATACAATCCCAACCTGTCAATCACCCCAAAGGTGAGAAATAACAACCAATCCTGCCAGGAGCAAGGCGGGATAAACTAATGAGCCCATAATGGGGACCCTGTGCATAGAGTCCTGGGTCTTCCTGCTGTTAAGGAGAAGGATGCCTTCCTCTCCTCAGGGAGGTTCTCTTTCTAGAAAGTATTTTTACTTTGTGTCATTTTGTGTAGCTTCCTTCTTCACTTTCACGTAGTATAGCTTCTTTCCTTTTCCTGTAATAAACCACTTGTGTTAGACTGTTCTGTACCTGTGAACACTTCTTCACCAGCTCCACTTGGTACCAGGACTCGTTCTGTGGGCCCAGGGAACATGCTGGCACACCTAATCTGTTCTCTCCTCTAAGGGAAAGCTAAACTATGTCTCCACAAGGACACACGGAGTAATATAATGGAAGCTGGTTACTCAAAAGGGGGAGAGGGGATGAAAATCACCTTACGGGGTACAATGTACACTATTTGGATTACTTGCACTATAATAAAATCCAGATTGCACCACTATGCATTCAGTGTAATGAAATTCAACTTGTACCCCCTAAATCTATTAAAATTAATTTTAAAAACTGTGCTTGTTTACTGCACTGTTATTCATTTTGAATTGCTGTGAAGTAGTAATAGTTGAGCAGAATAAACTATTAGTTTTAATTTGCATTTTCAGACCCAGAGAGCTAAGAGAAACCTAATTATGAGAAATAATTCTAAGTCCTCTAAAACTATGTGTAACTGGATGTTCCAATGAAACAGAGGTGCCAGCAAGGTAGGTACCAGAACATCAAAGTGATGGAAAGACAACAGTCTTCTATTTGCAGATTTTCAAGGAAATGTGCAGACTGTTGTGTATGAATGCTGAATCCATTGGACACACCAATGATCATACCCCCTGTACCCCACCACCTCTCCCGCTCCAGGATCCAGACAGAAGTGGGCTAGGGTAGAGAATAAAGAAGTCCAAGGCTATCACACTTTGGGTTCTAAGGGTATTTATTTTAAAAGTTCTCTAGAACTCTGTATCACTTAAAGGTGAGCTGAAAATCAAGATTCATCCTAGATTGGGGAAAATTTCCTCTGATCAAAAAAATTTAGGAGCAATAAAAATAAACTTGTGTTTTAATCATGACCCAAGAGGTCATGGTTATTCAACAGACCAGTGCCATGCACATGTTACCCATGATTACAGGAACATAAAGTAGGCTTCCCCAGGACAGGAGCACAGAAAAACCTTATTATGCAAATGTACACAGAAAACAGCCCTCTTTTATAAAATATGGAATATGCATAACAAGGTATGTTCTTTCCAGCAAACAACTGCTACAACGAGGACCTGCCCCTACAAATTTCTATGTGGCTTTAACAGCTGTTAAAACAACAATAAGAAACCTGTGTAGTGCTTCCAACGGACACTACAGCTTCCATAGCAGGGCCCCAAGAGGCCCCTACCCTGTTGGATTTCTGAGGGCATATTTTATAAGGGTATCAAAGCCAGAAAGAGAAAGTAAGGGTCATTAAAGGGATCATTGAATTTCCATGGTTCGTTTTTTAATCTCGGAAGCTTTTTATTGGTTAATAGTCCTTGATAATTCAGGTTTAGATGTAGCTTTTTAACATGCATGTTTTCATGATACTCCCCTCCAGATACATTGCTCATTATTACACTTGGTTTCAACTTCTGCTACTCCATTTATGAATCTTCTTTGTCTATCAGCCCTACTCTTGAAGCTCTTCATCTCCATCTCCCAAATGTATCGTCTCATTATCCTTCTCAATGGACTAGAAAGCCAAAACACATGATTTTCTTCTCTTTCCTCTCCTAGTAATTATTTCTCTCCTTTAGTCATTAGGCTGGACCAAAATGTCACTACAAGGGCTTATCCCAGTTCACTGTTGGGGAACCACTGCCCTTGACATCTCTTCTTGCTCCCTCGATGGGTCAAGAAATGGTCAAGGCCTACTTCCTCCAAAACTTAATTCCCACTTCTCTTCCAGGTAGGCTCAATCCTTACTGCAATCATTTGTTATGTTGCTTAATGCTCTGCAGTTATTTGACCTATGTTCCAACAGTAACTCTACAAGAACTTCCTAGGCCAGAAGTCTCACTTACCTCTTGCTACATATTCAATCTTTTCCTCTCCTGTTGCTCTCTCCCTAACCCCAGAAAGAAGCAAACAAAGGAACCAAACATGTTTTCCCCTTTTGTTCCCTCCATTCTGGAACCATGTCAGTATCTTCTTCCCTTATAAAAACCTGTCTCATTTTATTCCATAGCAATTCTTTTACACCCCGAATACACTGAGGGGTTTTCTGTTTATCAACATTGAAAAATCCTAGGCTGTTTGTCAGCCTTCACTTTCTTGAATCTCTGTTAGATTTTATACTGTGGAGCCAATTTCTGTGACTTTTCTCCCTCTCTTTGGCACCCTCCATTACCTACCTTAATTTTTTTTGGCTTTCACTGCCTTCTCTTCATGGGGATTTCTTCATGTAGGATTTCCTCTTCCTTCCTAACTTTATTCTTCACTGGTTCACAACCTTCATTCTGTCACTATCCTCTATGTGTCATCAGAAATCAGATTTGATTCATAATTTGGCTGCCTGAATAACCAGAATATGAGGGCTGATAAAGGAGTTTACAGAGAGTCATGAAGAATTCACTTTCTTATTTACTCAAGCCTACCTAATACATAAGTTTTCCTCCCTATGTGCCTCCTCTTTCTAATAATCTTTCCACCAGACCTGTTTCTGAGGTCTCCATCAGAGCAAACTATACCTTAGACTTCAGGAATTTCCAATACATCCTTATTCTGCATACCCGCCCGCCAGGGTCTCCACTCCTAAAATCCTACCCTGCCTTTGATTCTGCACATTCAGGTTTTGCTCATCATTCCAGGACCCTTTGCTCAAAACACCCCTTTCCCTTAACAACTTTTCTAAGCCTTTTCTAATGACTCAGATGTAAATGATCTTGCCTTTGTATTCCCACAAACTGAGAGGCTATACCTTTAGGTCTACACTGTAGTTAGCTGCAGACCTTATCTCCCCCATTTGACTATAAATGACTTGAGGGCAGCAACTTAGTCTAATTTGACTTGCATCTTCCACAATGCTTCACAGTTTCCTGGTGGTACTAGAGTCACTTCAAACACTTCCATTTTAGATAGTATAAAACTACATATCATATAAGAGTTCAATGGGTATCCAAGGCACAAAGATGTGAATTGTTGTTTGCAAGATCATAGAGAATCCAATTTAGATGCACATTTTTAGGTTTCTTCATAGACTTCAGGCCATCTCGCTCTAAGTTACTCGTTGAAAAAAAAAAAAAAAAAGAAAATAGTAAGTCACACATTAAACAGAAACTATAATGTCCACCATTGTCCGTTGTTTTTAGGTCTCTGGAGCTGGAGCAATTATTTCCGCTGCCAAACTTCCAGCAGTAACACTTCCAAGTTGCCAGTGTTGTGTGATGCCATCAGTTTTTAAAACTTAGAAAGGCTCATTGATTTTTACTAAGGGTTTCTTACACAATCACTTCCTTTAAGGCCAAATGAGCCAACCAGGATTGAGAGAAGTTACAGAATGAATAAATGTTATGGTATCAACATAAAAATTATTTAGTTTCCCTTACTTCCTTTAATCCCCAAATTTATTTCTGACTTCCACTGCCACTAGTCATCATCACAACACATTTTTATGTTTGCGTCCACCCAACTCCCCTTTACTGAGCCATGCTGGCACAACCTTCATGCCCAATTTTAGAGAAGTTAAATTAATTTCCTAATGCAATAAAATGGCTCTCCTAAAATCAAGTCAACTTGGGATAGGACTTACTACCTACTTCTAAAGTAAGAGAAATGAATGTCGCACTAGGTTGGTTATAATAGTGGTTTTATTACAAGTCTGGAAGACTTACAATAACTGTAAATCAAACTGTTGTTAGATTTTTTTTTTTTTAACTTTACATAGTTGTAGTTATGAGTCTACTCTTGTGAGCCAAAACAATTATTTTACAATTAGTTTAGACATGTCTGAGCCCAGAAAGAAAATTTCAATTTCAATCATCTTATTTTCCTTGAAAAAAATCTAGTGCTACCAAAAATCAGGTCAATTCAACTTCTCCAACATGAGCTTCTAGCCATTTTCCAAAGTTGAACAGGTTTATAAATGTAAATGCTCCAAATTTTAGGTTTGGTTACAAGCTGTAGTACAAAATGGCGATAGTTGAGTTTCCATACACTAGTTAAAAACAAATAAGTAAGACATAATCTTGTAACCCCATTCTCAAGGTAGAACATGGTCACCATCCTATAAAACATAATACACACTGCTAAATTTAGACTGCAAATCTATCACTTAAACATCTAGTAAATGACCCAATTTGTTTACATGGCCCTGTAGCTTTTTATGGCCTTTCCATAAAGAAGTTATTACATCCATTCCCTTTATTTTGTTTAAGAGTGTTTGAATGAGCCCCAGAACCACAAGCTAGTTAAACAAGCCTTCCTTAGATGGACATGGTCTCATATAATTCACCACTACCGGGGAAGTTCTCAGAACAATGTTTGTAGTTTTGAAACACCACACATTCCCACACACCAAAAGTATTTCCTGTGCTTTATGCACTTTTAAATGTTCGGCACATACATTCAATAAAGTCTTATTTTTCCATTTTTTCCAAGTAAACTTGTGGCATTTGCACTTCTTCCGGAAGATTTGCACCTCTTAGTGTTTTGCTATGGTAGGTTGGCCATTCAGAAAATGACTGCAAACAAAGACTGCAAGGGAAATGTAAAATCCAGACACTCTAATTGATTGCCTTGGATGTAAATGTTAGTTCTAAAAGAAAACCATTCTAAAGCAGTTAGTTTAATAGGGTGCCCAAGTGATGGCTATTAAAACTTAGCAGTACAGATTAAAGATAAATTTTCTACCATGTTGGAAAAATTGCAATCGAAATAAGCATAGAGATGATCTAATTCCTTATTTTACATTCCTTGTCATGGCTTTAAACCTCAAGACTGCTGATACTCTCAAGTAAACACTGATGAAAACCACTTTTTTATTTTTTTTTTTTAATCTTTTTTGTATTGTTAAATTACAGCTGTGTACATTAGTGCAATCAAGGGGTACAATGTGCTGGTTTCATATACAATCTGAAATATTCTCATCAAACTGTGCAAGGTAGCCTTCCTGGCATTTTCTTGGTTATTGTGCTACTGAGGGTCTTTGAATGTACCCTCTGAGGATAAGGGGAGACTGTTGTATTTCAAAACATTTAATTTCATCACATTAGCACTTACATCTAAAACAAATTAAGTGAAATTGAACTTCTGTGGGGCTTGTTCTCCCATAATCTTCTCTCTTTGACTTTGTTATCCATGTGATTTTTTTTTTTTAACCCTGCACAGTGATGTATATTTATGTTTCTTCTTGATTTTATTTTGATTTGGGGAGAAAATACAACTGTCTTTAAGGGATATTTAAAGTGCTACATCTTTTTCAGTGACTTTAGCTATCATTCTTAGAAAGATTTTAATAAAAAGGATTTCTGACACTATGAAACAGAAATTGTGTTTGACAGACTCTTCATATATGAAGTGTATAGCTTGTCTGGAAAAAACCCCAACACATCTGGCACATTTTCTGTACTTTATATCCATCTCTGCTTGCCAACCTTGTGCATTTGGACAGCTACGACATTGATGAATTACTTTAATTTACAAGGCAATGAACAGTTTGCTAAGGCTATCTGTAAGAACCAGCTAGAGCTGGTCCTGATCATTTCAGATATGTGTATTGTTTAAAAAAACTAATCAGAAGAAATTTAGATGTATCTTTATGCCACAAATACACAGAAATATATCTTTTAGCAACCTCCAGATTTTTATTTTTTTAGCATTTCCATCTCTGTTTTTTAATGAAAAAATCAATACCTATATAAATATATGATAATTTAGCTATTTGGACAATTTGTGATATAATTTTTTATTTTTTTGTGTTTGGAAGATCATTTAAAATTAAATTTATATAAATAAGAATTGGTTTTTAGAAAACGATGTTAGCGTTAGGCCCTTTAAATAAGCAAGAAATACTTTGACAATAGCAAGTTGTGACGTCAATTTTTCACTTAAATAGTTTCAACCCTAGGTGGGGAAAGGCAATGGAATACGTGAAATGCCAAAGTATTATACAATTTTAGTGAAAATATGCCTGTTGGTGGTATAAGGAAAGATAATCTTGGAAACGCTGTGGAGAGAGAAGTCACATATAACATGAGGAGGTCATGTTCTCTTGACATGAAGATGGAAGTTATATCTATTGGAAATGCATTCCGAGTTAACATTGTGTTTGGTGGACTAGATAGCTGGTCAAAGATTATGTGGCATTATATTTCTAGAGCACTTACCATCTGCTAAGACCTGTACCAGGCCTTTTCACATGTAGGCAGTGAACTAAAATGAATAAAATAACACATAAGCAGGGTGTGGTGTCCTCCAAAAGCTTTATATTATCATTTTTTAATACCTAAAATTTTACTGATTAAACCTCGAAACTTGAAACTTATACCATTATTAAAATATAGACGTATCTCTATTTTTTTTTAAATGTATTTATTCCTGGAAGGATTATTTCTTGAGTCTTCATAATTCTCCGTCTTATGATGTGAATGATTACTGTATAATCTCTATTGTTAGCAGACTTTGACAGAGGAGGTAAGAATGAGTTTAGAGCCTTTGACCACTTGAACTGAGCTGATACAGGACAAAAACTTGAGATCCAAGGTAAAACTATTTATTGTTTCGCCTACGTTATGTATCAAGTGAGGCTGAATCTGGCTGCTTTTAATATGATTAATTCAATAAAACATTGCTCATATGTTAGAAAAATCAAATCCACAGTTAAAAATCTAAGTTATTCTTTGCCTTTTCTGTGTAGCATGCTAAGAATGACTCATGTGTTATTGCAGAATTATTGCAGAGTGGATTTTTCAGGCTCATAGAACAAAGCACACTGGTGTATGGGGTAGGGATGTCCGTGAAAAATAATCTTGAATTAACATTAAAAGTTGTGAATAACTTTATGAAACCCCCTAAATCAGAAAGGTTCAATCCTTGTCAGTATTTTTTTTATGTGCTTTCACATTTTCTGCCATGCCTCTGTGTACCATGTGGAAACTGGTCATGTCTATGTGGGAAGAAAGGTCACAGACTCAGATGTATGTATTCATTAGTTTCTCGAATGTTAAAAAAATTTGCAAAGCACATTTTAAGCAGCATTACCTATGAACTCTTAATCTAGACTTTTGCTGTTAAGGAAACTACCCAATTGTATGAACAAGCTCTCAAAAGTCCTTGAATACTTTAAATTTTGTCCTCTTCTTTCATTATTGAGGTCTGTGGGCTTGGGACGGGAGTAGATGCTGGTGCTAAAAACTACGTAACATTTTATTTAAATTAGCATAATTTAAATTTATTTTAAGAAGTGAGTTGGGCCACTGCATTGCCCAGGATTAGTGTTGCCCTGGTCTGATTTCTCTTTCCTGGACAGTCCCCCTCCAAATGGGCCGATGCCATACTTGGGTAGTGGAGGCCAGGGAGAAAGGGCAGGAGGACTGTAAGCCATATGCATGATAGACAAAGTGAAAATAGTGTCCAAACAGGAACATTTTCAGAATGAAAGGGAGCACTGTTAGTGCTAGTGATTGAACAATGTGTGTGAACTAGGAGTGTCCCAAGCAAACTGGGACATATGGCTACCCTAATGATAGAATTAATACAATTATTTAGACAATATTAGATGACTAAGGCTCATTTTATTGAGAGTCAAAGGTTAGGTGAATGAATAGAAAACCCTAATTTAAAGGCACAGGGTCAGGTAGACATGGATCTTATTTGGACACTGACATGTTTAGTTGGCATCTTCCTGGGGACCTTTTTTTTCCCTGTAAGAAAGTGTCTTAGTTCTCTTTGGCATATTAAAAAAAGATTCTTGGATAAAGGAATTGGAGTTTAAAACATGCTGTGATCCATTCCAATCTTTTGTGCTCTTATAATTAACTTTCCTACTTTTTCTCTCTTCTCATAATTCATGCTGCCGTATTTAGACATTTCTCATTGTTGTTAGCAGGAGTTACGTGCATAGTTCACAGGATGAATCGTTCTAATAGCATTGCTTCTGTTTACAGGCAAGTCAGGGCTTGAGTAGATTTAGAAGTTGCTTTGAAAGTTTGGTGACATAATTATTTCCAAATGAAAATATGGGAATTAGAGCAAAGGAACAGATAACACAACTCATGCACGTGTTCTCCAATACCGATATTTTTACGTTACTTAAATTTCAAAATGTTTTTTTTTGTCTGTCGGTACTCATTACAACATTTTAAAAAAAATTTCCTTTTAATTGTTTTCAGTATATGTTTTTCATCTTCATATTTGCATGAACATCTAATACTTATTTCATATTGTAACTCTTACAGACAAAAGCGTTCTGATTTCTTTTAAGTCAAAGTCTATTGAGTTAATTGTAGATATATATTTAGTTGTTACATGTAGAATTTTCATTAACATCTTGAAAAATTATAATACAATGTAATATTGCATCCAGGTTATCCACATTGACACAATCTACTAAAAATATTCAGAGTTCACCAATTTTCTATGCACTCATTTGCATGTTGTGTGTGTGTGTGTACAGTTCTGTGCCGTTTTTCACATATGTGGCTTCGTGTATTAAAAAATGTTACATAAATGGAATGATTAAGGCATGTAACCTTTTTGATTGGCATCCCTTATCTGTTTTAAATAATTAACACTTTTCTCACTATGGATTTTGATCATAAGACTGTAAGAACGTGGTAAAAGACAAGTTTGATTTTGCTGTTAGAAATTCAGGATATAAGTAGTACTTCCTTACATCTTAGTGTATATGAAAGCAACTAACTGTTTATTATTTGTTAATGAAGGGAGCTGAAAGGCTATTAAGTGGTTAGATTACAAACAGGAAATATGTTACTTTGGGTCACAGTAATACTGATTGCATTGATTCTTAACGTGGATCCATGTGGGCATTGATCATTGGAGTGTAGTACGGGGCACCTTGTCCTCAAGGGTGTCAAAAGTGACAGAGAAAAAGGTGGAATCCAAATGGATAGTAATTCACATTATCTTGATCCCATGTGATGACCTGGAAGCACCCTTACTGAGGGGAATATGATAAAGGTAAATTATTCATACAGTGACGTTAGTGAAATGATTTTTCATCTAGAAGAAACCATAAAACTTGAAATCTCTGTATTGCATTGAATATGTTCAGTTGTAGGCCCACATTATAGAATTCTGAAATGTGGTTTCTCAGGTTGTTTGCCCTATGAGAAAGGAAATAAATAAAATGAATACTCTTGCTAATTAAACCTTTATGACTTCATGAAGTTAGATAACGCCTTTTTCATCTTTATAGTCTCAGTGGTTAGCTATGTAAAAAACATGTTCAATAAATATGTGTTGAGTAACTTGGGAAGTTGCTTACTGAAAGTGTACATTATCCTAGTATATTTTTAACTCAATATTTTCTTCATTTTTATTTCATAATTAGAGCTACAACATTTAGCAGCAGACAGAAAAGGCAGACTTCTGGGGTTGGCGTATTACAGGAGGATCTCTAGAGTTTGCATTTTTTCCCCCATTTCCCTTTTCTGTTCTTATTGCTTTGTGGGAGGTAGCATCACCTGACAAACATTTGAAGTGATTTAAGATATTGTTATAAAACAGCAGTTGTAGTGGATTGCTCGGGGTACTGCTTTACATTAATACAAGGAAGACAGGTTTAAGTCGAAAACTTCTGACCAAGGTGAAACTGGGTTCGTGGTAGGAAGTCTTCTAGACAATTTCTTCGTTATCTGTGTTTGCTGTTCTGGTGTAACATGTTTTTCCTTTCAATTTCATGAATATTTTATTGACTATTGCAAAGAAATGATTGTAACATAGAGAACACATAATAATTAATATCCTAGTTGGTTTAAGATTTATTCCTTGGAGGAAGGGATTTTTGTCTTTTTCTCAGTTGTGTGTAACATTTGGGATGTGTTAGACACTTAAAATAGATGTTTTTTGAGTAAATGATATTATTTGTAATATGTGTGCTTAAAAATGATGCAGAGGGAGGTTTCTGGTTCCAATTCTGCAAGAGGCTCCGTGAAGGCAGGTCTTGGTGTTAAAATTAGCCCAGTCCTCATCAGTCTGCTTCGGATGACTGAATTTTCCAGGAACACCAGCTGCTCTCTAGCTTGCAGATGGAAGCAGCTCTCAGTGGTTCAGAATGCAGGCCCTTATCTCACCTACATATATACCTTACCTGTCCTAAGACTGGCCCCTGAGACTCTGCCAAATTTGGTTCAATTCATTTGGCTTCTACATTTCTAATACCTAAGTTTTATTGAGTCTGATACCTTGCTTAAATAAAAGAAAAAACAAACAAACAAACAAACAAACAAACAAAAAAAAACGAGAGAAACTCCCAGCAACTAAATGACAAACTTTCACACTTGAGTAGGACAGATTTCTATAGATCCTTTACCTCATTAGATTCTGAGAGGGGGATATTAGTATATTCTCTATTTGGTAGTTGAGGAAACAGCCTTAAAAAGAGGCTATGAAACCAGGCCAGTGTCATACACCTACTAAGTGCTGGCCCTACTCTTGGTTCTTACAGCAGTAAGACCCTGAAGCTAGACAGCTAGGTCACTGCTGGATTAATCTCTCTTCCCTTTGGTGTAAAGCCTACTTGGTCTGTCTGGGCCATCTCTACTTTTTGCTCTGTTTCTTTTGTCCTCATTTCTGTCTCTTCTCCACCCCTGGAAACTGATGCTTTAGATCTGCCATTCGTTTGATCACAGCTTTGTCTCAATGGTGGATTAAAGTTGCCCCAGATGCTTTGCCACTTCTCCTTTCAAGAGGTGGAGTCTATTTTACTCCTTGCTTTTACCGGTCAGTGCACTGTGGCGTACGTAATGATGTGCCAATTGTGGGTTTGGCTTTAAGTACCACTTTCACTCTCTTAGACCCGTGAGCCGTCATATATGTGGCTGGTCACCTTCCTAGACATTCTGTGAGGAGGACAAGGGGGATGGCTGGTGAGCCAGCTATTTCAGCTGAAGCGCCAGGTATGTGTGTGAAGCCACTTTGGATTTCAGTGCCGGCTGACCCTCCCACGATTGCTGCTGCTGAGTGATCTGTGTGAGGTCAGCAGAAAAAGCAGACAGCTGAGCTTCACTCAGATCAAAGAGTCATAAACAGATAAACAGTTGTTGTTTTGAGCCATTATATCTTGAGGTGTTTTGTTAAGTAAAAAATTGATATATGAAATACCCACTGGTTTCCAAATTTATTTTGTCTCCTTCTACTGAAGACTGATTGTTAATTTCTGTCATATCTGTATCCATTCTAAGATATTTAGACCTCAGGTGAGCTGAGGTTCTGGTTCCTCTAGGAAAGGGAATGAGATTTAAGTGAAATAGGGTGTTAAGACTGGGCAAATGAAGATCCAATGGCGTAAGAAAATTAATCTCAAGCATCTGAAGGCTGTTTGGGTTAGAAAAACACAGTTGGTTTGAGAATGAAAGGAATGAAAGGATAAAACATGATCAGAATCCACATGTGAAGACATTTGTTTAACGTCAGTTTGGTGCAGCTTTCTTCGGGGGCTTCACAAAGGTGCTCTTGCTTCCTCCTTGCTGAGATGTGTGGCCATGATGTTCGTGCTTCCCCGTCTCCCTTCAAGAAAGGACTGGTTCTTAGCTATCAGGAGTCCACTTAGTTGACAGGCCTGGCGGCAAGCCTTTGAAAATCCTTTGTAGTGTTCAACCATGTATTCCAGATCATCTCCCAGCCAGTGGCTGAACATGATGCATACTAAGGACCTGGCCACTTCTGCCAATGCAGAACTCTGTTGACAGGCTCTTAGATTGGTAGACTTTGTGAGATCTGCGTTGTATTCCCTGCTTTATTCCCCCGGTCCAATTCTTGGTAACCGCTTTCCTTTCACAAGTGTCTGATCTGCCTTGTGATCTGAAGGCTTTCCATGTGTTATTCTTTTCCTTCCTCTGTACCTGTCACTGCAGTAATTACCTTGTATTCCTAACTCTTACTCAGCATCTCCTTCTGATTGTACCAGCAGGATGCATTTGAAGGAACTGAACTGACAGATGGTCAGATTAAAAGAGTTTTAAGTCTCTTCCAACTCTGCAATCCAATTATATTATGATCTGCAGCCTGGTCTCTCCTAAGAAGAGTTTGGTAATTATTTTGCAACAATTCTAGTGAGGTTTCTTATATGAGATGATGCCTTTTGAGGAAGATAAGACACCTGTCTGAATCACAAACTTTATGCTTTGGGAAATCTGTATCTTCTTTATAATTGCAAAGGTGCATTCATATTGTGTTCTGTAATATTTATTTCACTTGTTAATATTGGTAACTATCTAGAGTTGTTCGGATATGCTAAACTCAACGCAAAAGGTTTGAAACACATCAGAGTCTAGTAAAAGATGTCTATTTAAATTATCCTCTCTGTACCACTTGTTTTCTTAGCAGATAGCACTAAAACTGAAGATGGTTATAGAAAGAGGAGTAGAAAAACTATCAACCATGGTTCTGTTTATTATAACTTGGAAATAATTTTTTATATTCATAAAAATGATGTACCCATATTGTGCATAACCGTGCATAATGAATAACATTAATATTAATCAGTTTTGAAATAGGGACACTAATTATACATTTCTTAGAATATATTTTTTTCTAGAAGAAATTAAAATATGCTGAAATTGACTTTTTAATCTTAAGTTGTAATAAAGTTTTTAACTTTTATTTTAATGTTATGCTTATAAATAGAAAACAAATGCTTATTTTGAAGGTTCAAAGTTAGAAAATCAGAAAATATGGTACTAGGACAGCCAATGATTCATGGACCTCTTGTGTTCACACAGAAAGTAAAATTAGGGCAAAATAACATCCAAAATATAATATTTCTTGGGGGTTATGCATACTCCAACCTAACTTCTGGCACCTCAGATAATTTGACCCTCGCTCACTTTATAGAATGATTTATAGTACTAAGTGGCCGTGCCTGGCTGTCACCCAGCTATGGCTGGCTGCAAGGTCCACGCCCTCGTGACTGCTGTGTTCCCTGGACTTCTCTACTCCCTTTGCTGTGCTCTTGCTCCCTGAGAGTCACAAGTGCTGCTGGTTGGCATGGAACATGCTGCTGCTGCTGCAGGTGCTTGTGTTGTCTGTCATATCTGTTGCTGCCATCGAGACCTGAGCTATGAGTGCTCAAGGTGCAGAGAGTGGATGTGCAGGAGTTAAAGGAACTCTTCACTGCTGCCAAATGTGTTGTTATCACTCACTGCACCACTGCTGTCATTAGTGCTGCCGCCAACTCTGCCAGCCCTGCTGTTGCCAGTGCCAGTGCTGCTGATGCCTGGGGCTCTCTGAGTCCCAGGGCGATTCTGTCAACAAGCAGCTGCTTTTAGATTTCACTTGCTCATTACCTGTAGATCCTTGCCTTAGGACTCAGGCTTAAATCCATGGAGCCTGGGATAGAAGACAGACAATAGGAGGTATGTTTTATCTTCCCTAGCATCTGGGACAACTGACTTTGAACCAAACATGTGCACCTCAATTCTCTTTTCCCTTCTTCCCTGGAGATTTCTTTTCCCAGAGGCTCTGGCTTTCCTCATGCGGTCCCACTAGCCCTGGAAACATAAGCATAAACATTTGAACTCTGGAATGAAAATAATCTAGTCATAATGGGGAAGGCCCACTCCATTAGCTATTTTAGTTTGAAATAAATAATTATAAGCAGTTAAATTTCATAATCATGGATACATATAAATTTACATTTGTGTGTGCAAAAATTGAATCACGGTAATTACTAAAGGATTCCTATGTAATTGTAAATAACTTAGGTATCAGCCAAGGGTGTTTTCAGTGTGGCTTTTTAAAACAATAATTACTAGAGTTCAAAAAGTCAAAACACGTCTTTGAAGCCATATCAATAATTCATATACCTCTTACCAAAGGGCTTACAGAAACAAGGTGATTTTGTTGGTGTGGATGACTTCCTTTTTTACTTTTGCTTCCAACCCTACCTACCAAGAAGGGAAGTGTGTGAAAAAAGATGGAAAATAAGAAATAACATGAAAATTGGCAAACCTCTACTCAATCGGCAAACCTTTACTCAAAAAGAACGTGCAAATGAAGAATTGTAACTGAAAGAGAAGAATGTTACCTAACTGAATTCTTCATTATCTTAACTGAAAACAAAAGGCTGTTTGGAATTTTTGATTCAGAAAAGCATTTTGGGGGGAGAGCTTTAAATTCTATGCCAGACACTTTGTTTTTATTTTTTTTCCAGTAGTCTAGTAGAGAGAGAAAAAAGAGCTGTATCAAGATCTCAGTCAAGGTCCTCTGTATCAGGACTTTTTTTTTTTTTCTTGTTGTAGTACAGTAAAAGTGTGTAATTCCAACCAACTTGGAATAATAACAAGTTAGAGTTATATTTTTTTAAATTAAGAATATAGGGATGGGTGAATTATGTAATGCATGCATTTTTAAATAGGGTGATCTCGATCTGTCAAATATATGTAGAAGGAATTTGCATCCTGGCCCCTCCCCTTTTTTTAGTAAATGGGAATGTAATTTTATTTAACAATTATAAGTATGTGATTTGGGAATATATTTATATAATTAAAGTTATCCTAACATGTGAGATGGTGATGTCTTTTTGTGTATATGTGGTCTATGCGTGGACATGTGTGTATTCAACAGGCATTTTCTTTTTAATTGATTTTTTTTTAAATTTTAAAGTTAGCGTGAAAGAAAAAAATATAAGTATATGATACATAAAAAACAAACCAGTTATGTTTTTCTGTTTAACATGTATATATAGGTATGTGTTTTGTTATTTTGTGAGTGACATGCTGGAGTGTATTGCAAAGAACTCGATCTGTGGCTAAAATAACAAAGAGAAAGCTGTGCAGAGAGATATTGAATCCAGTTAACTGGTATTTCTGATCCTCCTTCACTTTTAGTTTTTTTTTTTTTTTTTTTTTAATTAAGTCATTTGTACATAGATGGGAACTTATGCCTCTTGTCTTTGCATGAAGGTGTTAATGTACTTTTTTTTTTTTTTTTCAGACAGAGTCTCACTATGTCCCCCTTGGCAGAGTGCTGTGGTGTCATAGCTCACAGCAACCTCACAATCTTGGGCTTAAGCAATTCTCTTGCCTCAGTCTCCCAATAGCTGGGACTACAGGCGCCCGCCACAACACCCGGCTATTTTTTGTTGCAGTTATCATTGTTGTTTTAGCTGGCCAGGGCCGGATTTGAACCCGCCAGCCTCGCTGTATGTGGCTGGTACTGTAACTACTGAGCTACAGGCACTGAGCCAATAATGTACTCTTAATTGAAATTGTTGAGGGCTTTTAAGTTTTCAGGATGACAAATGGTATTTATAAATATTGGTTTTTATGAGTACTTAGTATCCTCTATGTCACCTGCATGTACTGTTTTCATTTTATTTTTATAGTATGTGCAAGAAATATTTGTGTTGTGGTTAGAGTTCTTTTCTTAGATTTTTTTTTTTAAATACTCTAACCTATTTAGGCAGATGAGGTTTGAAAATACTTGAATTTAGAGTTCCTATTTGAGCAGACTAGTGAAAGTATTTCTTAATAGCTTTTTCAAGGAACTATTAACTACTTTACTAAACAGATTAAAAATCAATTTTAATATTTACCGTACAGACCATAGGACGCTTTGGTTTATGGATCCTTAGAAAATTTAAAGGAGTCAAAACAATGATTACTGAAAAAAGCAATTAAAACTATTTAGGGAGTCTGTGGAAATGGAAAGTTTGCAATCTACCTATTTCTGAAGGCAATATGCTAATTCCTAACTGATTGCTACCACAGGGTGGATTTTTTTTAATGTCTGAATTTATTAACCTGTGAAAGGAAAACTTTAAATTGAAAATAATGACAGCACCTTAATTATGGTGATTTTATTGAGATGCATTCTAGGTTTCTAGAGCTGTGGCAGCTGTCAAACACCAACATTTTTTCCCTGAGAACAGGTTTAGAATAGTGTGTTTTTCAAGGACAAGTTGCTGAGCTATTGTCTCAGTGAGCACTGGTAGTTAATATTCAACAGTTTTCTTAATCAAAATTGTGTGGCCTGCTCCCTAGAGTGTTTGTGAAAGTGACTGTATGTTTATCAGGGCCTTCAACAGCAGAACAGTATTTCTGGATGAGGTTCTGGTAATGAGAGCCTGTATTATCCCAGGATGCTGATAAGAAAAGGGAAATGCTGTCAAAGTACATTGTTTGTAAAAAAATAATTACTACAGCTCAGAAAGTCAAACCCTTCTTTGAAGCTCTGGTACTTTATATAAACAACTTCAGTTGTTTATCTCAGATAATGGGGCAGCCGGGGTGTGGTGACATCTAGCTATCCACTCCAGGAATGGCATGTGGGTGGCCAAGTAGGTTGGGGGTCTATTAATCACTGCTTCTGTTTTAGGGCTGATTAAGGTTCTCCACAACATGTTCCCTTTAGATTACAGGAAGTTATTAATGAAGTAAAGCTTGGGGGGCTTTAGAGCCCAGTCTGGGATTATACCAGTGATATTGAAAGGTCATGTGGGAAAAACAAGCTTTGCCAAAAGTAAAATACTGAAATAGCTAACATTTTCCATGAAATATTCTGCCTAGTATGCAGGATTTGTCACTGCCTTTTTTTTAATCCCAACCTATTTTATATTGCCAGGTGATACTGCCTTGGAAACAGAGCTTTTTCTGCCATGTGTAACTACCACTTCCTGACTCTCTACCCACTCACATGTGTGTGCATGTGTACACACATGCGCGGTACACACACACACCCCTTGAAACAGCCAAGGATACATTGTTTGAGCAATATAGTCCCTATAATATTATGAAGGATTTTTTTTGGAATACTGTTTTGTCTGTAGTAGGAGCTCCATGAGGAGTGAGTTCTTCTATAAACAGTCCTTTTAAAATTATTTTTTTGAGGGGTTTCCTCTAGTATTAGAACATTTGATAATAAAAACACATTTTGAGGAGCTGTTTCATATAAGAAAAAGCACACTTTGTATATTAATTAGAAAAAATCTCTCTCCCATAGGAGTTGATCTTTATAAATAACACCAATTTTGAAGGCCATCGCCCCTAGCTGTTGACCACTTCAGTACCACTGAGACATGTGTAGCACTTTATGCATTAATCTTGACATGGGAAGATGAGTACATTAATGTAAAAAGTTGCTTCTGTATGGTCAGGCGTGGTGGCTCATGCCTGTAATCCTAGCTCTCTGGGAGGTGGAGGTGGGTGGATTGCCTGAGCTCATAGGTTTGAGACCAGACTGAGCAAGGGCAAGACCCCGTCTCTAAAAGTAGCCGGGCGTTGTGGCAAGCGCTTGTAGTCCCGGCTAGTCAGGAGGCTGAGGCACGAGAATCACTTGGACCCAAGAGCTGGAGGTTGCTGTGAGCTTTGATGCCATGGCACTCTACGAGGGCGGGCAAAGTGATAGTCCATCTTCAAAAACCAAAAACAAACAAACAAAAAAGTTGCTTCTATGTATGTTAAACCTAAGTTATACTATTTGCTCTTATTCAAAATAACTCATTTACCTGACATAAAGTGTAACCAAATGATTTTGCCTTTTAAATGAATTGATCAATTGATTTTGCCTTTTAAATGAATTGATCAATTCGTTATTTTTATTTGTTCTTAGTTGTGCCCTGTAAGTGTTTCAAAATGTGAATCACAATCAGATTGACTTAATAACAGGTTTTGGAAGAATTGTGTACAACCAATCTAATCTGGAGACAGAAACCATATAGTAGGTTAAACAAGTGAATTTAATATAAAAATCATTCAATTCACACAAAATAGTAAGAGTAAGATAGATTTATTTATTTGTTTATTTATTTATTTATTCATTCATTTAGAGACAAAGTCTTAGAGCCTCACTCCATTGCCCTGGATAGAGTACCCTGGCTCCATAGCTCAGAACAACCTCAGACTATTGGGCTCAAGTTCTCTCTTAGCCTCCCATAATGTATTGGGATTATAGATGCCTGTGACAGCATCTGGCTAGTTGTTTCTATTTTTAGTTAGATGGGTTCTCACTTTTGCTCAGACTGGTCTTGAACTCCTGAGTTCAAGCGATCCACCTGCTTCAGCTTCCCAGAGTGCTAGGATTACAGATGTGAGCCACTGCACCTGCCAACTGTAAGATGCCCTACGGCTGAGGGAATGTGTACCAAGGAAGGACAAACTTAAAGAGGTTCAGACATTATAGAGAATTATAATGTTCAGGCATTATCATTTATCCCATTGGGGAGCAGAGCAGTTCTTGGGTTTGGCAAAGAATCCAGAGATGGTCTGTAGTCACTGGAGAGCCAGGAAAGCAGGCAGGGCATGGTAGTGGCTGCAGTTCAGAGGGTTTGTGCACCATCCAGGGCAGAGGAGGCTCTAGCTGGCTCAGTAGGACTACTGGGGCAAGGGTAAAGGAAGGTGGTACGTGAGCCTTCAGAGGGAATTCTGGCACCAGTGAACATTTATTTCCCTATGGAAAGGGCCAATAACCCCTATGGAGAGGGTTGTTGCTTCATGATTGGTAAGGAACCACGCATTCGGATTCCCCACATGGCTGAGACAGAGCTCCACTGAATGTTCTCAGACCTCTATTCAAATCACTGATCCCTGTGCCCCGAGAAACTGGGAAGGAGCCCCTTCCTCTTACAGTGTCCCTCCAGCTCCACTGCTGGGAAAACTCAGCATCATACTCATTGTAAAGAAAAAATGCGCAGAGGAGTCCATCTGTGATTATAGGACGTATTTATTGAAGGGCGCATTTGGAGCTGGGAGGCAGTAATTGACACACATTGACTTACACTGAGATGCTGGTTACAGCCAATATCATGGCAAAACTGATAGTTACAGTTGCCTTAAGAGTGTCATGTTGTTTTCCGGTATGCTGATTTTAGCTCTTTGGTTAGTCACATTATCCTTCCTTTCAGTAGGTGAGCTTAGGCCTATGCTTATTTTTTACAGTATCTTTCATGCACACCACCTATAAGTTCTCTGCAGGGAGAACAAGAGCCTGTCTATATATGCCATTGTGAGTACACTCAAATTCTTTAAGTGTTTGAACAGCTCAGTATCAACAGATTCTATTCTAAATAGAAACATTTGGATCGCTTTTATAAGCAGGTGAGGGAACAGTTTACCCTGAGTCTGCACTAGAAATAGCACACAGTTCATTTGGCAAAGCTAAAGAGCATTATTGATTTCAGGCACCAAGAAACACGCAAGTGCGTAGATCCATTTTTTTTTTTTTTTAACCTCTGCTATTAGTACAACCATTCTTGTGGTTTAAGTATTCAAGTCTGCTTTCTGGTGTTGCATAGATGCTATAGTTTTCATCCATATTCGTACACTGTTTTAATCATGCATCAGTGAGTAGTTAAACTTTTTATGTCATGTATATATAAGAGATAGGTATACAGAGGCACATGTGTCAGTGTGGTGTTTAAAAAGATATATATTAATGAGTAATTCATTGATAAATTTGGTTTGTTATGAACTATTAGTAACAGGTGCTAAATCATTCAGGATATTTATGGATATTGCTGCTTTAACCTACGAATTACCACTGGCAAGCACATTTTTTCCCTCTAGCAGTCAGGATAGAGAATAGTTTTTTAAATAAATAGTTTATTCTTTCTTATGTCTTATTCTTTCTTAAAGGATACAAGAAAGCTCTTGATGGACGTACTATAATTGCTTTGACAATTTGCTGTGAATTTATATTCTATTCTCAGGGTGTTTTATTTTTTCCCTTTAGGTAAAAGAAGGAAGGAAAGTGGGAGATTATTTTAATAATACATGGTTAAAAAATTCCAGCATGAATAAATCTAACAGATAAATTGTTACCAATTACATTTATAAAAGTATTGTAGGAACACGAACATTGAGAAATTCATGCTTAAGCACAAATGGTTTATTTGTAGTGTTGAAAATAGATGATGTTATAAAAGCCATCTGTAAAATGCTGATGATCCTCGTCTACAAAATAGTAATGAAGTGATGATTATAGAATAAGAGCTATGGTTTGCTGTGAAGTTTTTCTAAGAATTTTCTAACATACAGGTAAAACTTACTAATCATGAACTTAAGGTCTGTGAATGAACCACCTTCATCTACCATGACTAGAATAAAACATTAGTGTTTAGTGGACTTGGGAATAATATTAGGTATAATTCCCTACTTTACTTAATTGAAAATGTAAAATTATTTAATTTAATACATTGTTTTTACTATAGCACCAAAAATTATGCAAAATACTCGAGTCAGACGTATGGAACCCATTTGAAAGAAAGAAGTATATGAAACAGATAAGGAACGGTAATAGATGAGTGCATAAACAAAAGACTGAAAGCCTGGACCAGAACACGGTGCTAGTAAATGGTATGTCATAGAATTTGAATTAACAGATATGCACAAAATGCATTTCCATTGCTCTGTAAAATTTAAGCTTGAAAACAGTAAGTTTGTTCTTTCCTTTTACTACAAAGGGTAAGAAGTGATCATAGAAAGCATTTATTGACTGTTCCCTAGGTATGTGATTGGGGTTCACAGAATTGGTTGTCTTTAGTAATCCTTACACTAGCCCTCTAAGATATATACCTTATTCAGTACCTCTTGTAAGTTTTAAATGGAATTTCAGGCACAACGGGAGACTTGGATAAGGTCACATAATTCAAAGTAATGAACAGAGATACAAATCCTGGCTTACATGACCTCCACAGACTCAGGCCCTTTCCATTACAGAGTGTGGCTTCTGAAAGTTAAAAATAGTTAAATAATTTGGTTCTTTGGATGTTAAGTACTTGATAGTTTTATTAACTAACTTGCCTGTTGAATTTAAGGAGTGAAAATTTGGCTATTAATTACTAATAGATATATAGTCACTCAACTTTTACTATGATTTCTCCTAAAGTACACACATAGGTGAAAACTAAATGTGATATATATATATATAAAAGCAAAGTTAATATAGTATAATTTTTTTAAAATTAAAAATTGTTACTTCTCTTACAAGTTAGGAATCTTCTTATGCTATTGGGGACTTGCCTGTTGTTTTAATGTTTCCTTCTTGATTCATATAACAAAAATTAACTGTGCTCTTTTCAACTTTATGGCGTATTTACAGATTCTTATTTACTTAATCCTGCTTCTTAACTGTTACAGTAACAAGAATAGTAATTATCACAACAGTGAATAATCAGATTTCCCTTTCATTTTCTAGAAACTTTTTATAACACTAATGACTCTGCTGAGTATTTGGAGAGTCACTTATCATACTTCTAATTAGAGAGTAAGTTTGTTAAAGGTTGTATTGTCATTTTCTCTTAATGAGAGAAGTTGTACTCAGAGTTTACTTAATAAATATTATAGATTAAACATCTGATTATTCGAAGAGGGAATTAAGAACTAGGGTTTACAAATGTAAATAAGTAAGATGCTTAATGGACTCATGGAATTTCCAAACTTCTTGCCAAAATTAGAGTGCTATGATAATTCAGATTTATTAGTGTAGAATAAGAAATATTGGATACTCATCAATAAAAGCCTTAACAAATATCTAGCATTAGAAAAATGAATCAAACTTTTTATACTGAACAGGTGCGACCTCATCAGGCGAAGGTTAAATGCTTTGCCAGAAATATCCAGAAATGTGTAAATTCTAAAAATTGCTTAGAAATGTGCTTAGTGGGCCAGGGAGTAGAGAATGAGCTTCAGAGTGACATGACCTGGGTTTGAATTCCAAGTCTATCATTAGTTCTATGAATTTAGCCAAGTTGAGTAGTTTCACTAAATGGAGGTTTTTCACCTATAAAATTAAAATAATAACATCTCTTCATACATGTAAAGCTTCTGGTGAGAATTAGCTATAAATATATATGGAAAAGAAAATGCTTAACAAATGTAGTTACTTTTAATTTTAAATGCCAAAATGGTGTATATTTCATGCAGATGTATACTGGATATTATTAATATTATTCAGAATTTTTTGTAGAAAAAAACTAAGGGCATTTAAAATGTCACAAAAGACTTATTTTTCCTCTATTTTAAATTATAAATTATATTTAAAAAATAAATTTCATTCTGTTTGGGGGGTGAATGTGCAATACATTTTAGTTTTTGAGAAAATGTAGCCCTTTTTTGGTTGTTTTTAATGGTATAATTAGTTTCTTCACCTGAAAGGGTTAAGCTCCTGGTGGCTGACCCTTTCTCTAAGCTAATTGATGTTCTAGAATCTTAATTGGCTTCCTTTTAGCTTCCTTCTTATAAGTTATAGAGTTCAGGAAAAAGACATTCTTGTTGAGTTTATTGTATGCTTTTATAACAAGCCCATTGTTAGTTGAGAATTAACTACAGAGCTTTTTATTTGCAAGTCTTGCAGAAGTCAGAACAACTGTGTAAAAATGATCATTGTACCTCAAAGTAACATTTATGTTTTATTTTCAAGTGGGTACATGGATCCCTATATGAACTTGTAGTTTGAAACAGCTGTTTAATGTTGCTTTTTTGGGCCCCATCACTGAGGCCACCTTGACTTTCTCCTTCACCTTCTGGTGAACAAAAGGGTACAATGGACAATTGCAAAATATTGTTCATCTCTGAAATGGTTTTTCTGTCCAATTAAGATGTCCCAGAATACATTTTGAAATATTTGAAACCACAAGGAATCTAATAGCCTAAGAAAATTGGATAAAAATAAGTATGATAGCTTTTCCTTTTTATCTTCCTTAGGGAATGCATGTAAAAAGAAACTATAGAGAAGATAATTAATATTATTCTCTAAATATCTAAAGATTTAATCATCCTGAAATAGTTGTCCCCGTCGCAGGAGGAAGTATACTATTTATTAGGATTATAAGCCATTGATCAACTGACTTCCTGTGGTTGATGGTGTATTGGTGTTTAGAGGAAAAAACAATTCTGTATTAAACATCTGTAGTTTTACAGTTGTATTTCATACTTTACTATGTTTATTTTCAAGAACTTTTTGTGCTTCAAAATAATGTGTGTATGGGTATGTGTATCCTTATTTCACACGTGAGGTAATTAAAGTTTAGACAAGTGTAATTGTTTTCAAGACCATATAGCTAAAAACAGGAAAAATCAATTTTTTTTTGCTGGCATGTGCCTTTGTTTCTGTACTTGATTATAATTCTCAGTCCCTTGCTGACTGAAATTCTGTATAGGGTTTTCTCATTTTTATACACTCTTATCTTTATAAGAGACACAAACAAAACCATGGTAGTTCATTCTTTACTAACAGTGGTCTATTATTATAAGAGCAAGTAATAAACTCTACACTAGAGTATCTTGAACTTGTTTTCTCTTGTTCTCAATAAAAATTCATTAATTTCTCAAAATATGTATTGAGTCTCTCCTAGTACTTAGTATTCTAATCCCTGGGTACAGAAGTGTATAATGTGGACAAGAGGACAAGATCCTTTTACAAAAGTGTATTTTCCAATTGGGAAAGTTCCAATAACCAGTCGAGAAAAGAGGTAATAAAAATATTAGGTAATGTGCCCAATGTTAGAATGACATGATGTGATTGAAAGTAACTAAATTGCCTCTTTGGGTTGGGTACACGTTTTATTGACCAAAAGAATCAGTGGAGGACAGCTGAGCGTGGAGGAAGGGGTGGATAATGAGGGCAAGGCCCTGAATGTGCTTGAACATAATGAATGAAGGGCAGAGTGGTGGCCGTGTGGTCAGAAGGTAGGTCTGGGTCAGATCCTATATGGGGTAAGGCAAATATGACAGTGATTCTCGTGGGCAGGAATGAATGCGGACATCTCAGTGAGCGGGTGTGTGCCGTCACCACATGAGAGAGGATGCAGGTGGCTTCAGTTTCAGTGGGCTGGATGTAGGTGGTCAGTGAAAAGTGGACTCCTGAATGGTTCCTTGCTTGGAGGACGGTGATGCGGCTTATTCATAAAGGGGGGCGTGATAGAACAGATTTGATGGTGGACGTGAAAAATTCAGGGTTTTGTTCGGAGTAAGTGAAAATTGAAATATTTGTGTTTGAACCATGTGATACTGCCAATAACTCATTTTTTGACCATAAAAATGGTGATTCAATATAGAAATCATTGTCTGAAGTACTAGTGAGCAATTTGGGATGGATACATTTTAAATAGATTTGAAATTTAACATCATGGAATTGGTGAGGTCAGAAAACGAGTGATTGTGTTGATAAGAACAGGGTCCAAGATGATCCAGAATTAAGGACAGATGAACTGAATGGGTGTGTGGAGTCTAGAAAGTGAGAGTCCTCCCCGCCCCTCCTGCTCTGGCTGCCACCTCTTTGCTCTTATCTAACGCTAGTTACTCATGTGTATTGTTGTTGGAATGTGAATGTGAAATCTCACCTCTGCTTACACATTTTAAATAATACTGATTATGTGAACTTCAGGCTAGCCTAAGATTTTTTTTTTAATAAGCCTTGTAGGAGCACTACAGTACAGTCTAAGGCAGGTGTCCTCAAAGTTTTTAAACAGGGGGCCAATTCACTGTCCCTCAGACCATTGGAGGGCCGGACTATAGTTTAAAAAAAAATTATGAACAAATTCCTATGCATACTGCACATATCTTATTTTGAAGTAAAAAACAAAATGGGAACAAACACAATTCACACCGCTTCACGTGGCCTGTGGCCGCAGTTTGAAGACGCCTGGTCTAAGGGCTAAACAGATGGTATATGTGATGACAGTACTTTCATAGTCCAAATCCCTCTCTTGCTCTTTTCTTGTTGAGAGTACAGCTTTACCACTTGTTGTTGATGTGCATGTACATACATGCACTTGCAAAAATCATCAACAATGTGAGTTTAAGATTCAGTAAAACTTCTGATCGTGCCCATCAATTAGATGGTATAATTGTGGCAATTAAAAAAATTCTATGCATTGGTCAAGATTATAATCAAAAAGAATATACTAGATATGGATAAATTACAAAATGCTTTATCAACTGCTGGTTTAGATTTACATATAAATATATTTAACTACAATAGTCCTTCCTTATTTGTGGGAGATACATTCCAACACCTTCAGCAGATGCTTGAAATTGCAGATAGTACTAAACCCTATAGACTGTAGTATATTTTTTCTATACATGCATACTTACCACAAAGTTTAATTTATAAATTAGGCACAATAAGAGATTAACAACAATAACTAATAATAAAACAAAACAATTACAACCATATATGTGATGAGAGTTATGTGAATGTGCTCTTACCCTCTTTTTCTCAAAATATCATATTGTACTAATAAATCTAAGCAAACGTCAGCATATGATTTTTTTTTCCTTTTAGTATTAGGTGGTGAATATTGTAGTTCTTGGTATATACTGCTTACTATGTGAGCATTTCACTTAAAGGAAGCACTTAACAGCTTCTCTTTGGAATATCCAAATTGTCGGCATCTCTAGTGTTGCATTTTTTGGATGTTACTGGGTACAATAAGGGCTCCTTGAACGCCAGCACTGTGAGGCTGCGACTGTGGATCTGATAATCTGGTTGGCTACTAAGTGCCTGAGCAGGGAGAGCAGCCATAGCTTGGATGCACTGGACAAGGGATGACTCACACCCCTGGAGGGATGAAGTAGGACAGAGCAAGATTTCATCATGGTTGTTACTTGGAATGGTATGCAATTTAACCTGGATTGTTTATTTTTGGAATTTTCCGTTTAAAATTTTTGAACCATCAGAAGATAAGTGAATCAGCAGAAAGCAAAACTGGCTAAGAGGGTGCTTTAGCACATAATGCTGGAGTTAGTTATCAGAATCATTCTGTCACATAAAATATTGGGCAAGAAAACCCTATCAAACTCTGGTCTAATACAGAGTTGAGGACAGATAAAGGGAAACTATTAATAGTTGTAGTAGTTGTTGATACATACAGGTTACTATGTGAATAATAGTTCACAATATCCTTAGAAAAATAACCGATAGAAAATACAACTTTAGAAAAAATATTGAAGAAAAACTTGCTATGGGAATTGGAGGAGATAGAGTGTTCTGAAATTAAAGTGACCAGCACTTTTCAAACTACCAGGTTTATTTTAAAGTATAATTTTGCATAGACTTAAGCTAATCTTTTATTGCAAAAATGAGATTTTCACTTGAAAGTAACATAGAAAAATGTAAGAAATTTTAGATTGATATTGTTATTTTTCCAGGTATATGGTGAATTTGGAAAACTTCTGTTTCCACACCCAGAGAGAATGGAAGTGACAATATTAGTATAATATGAATCTGGACTACATAAACATTTATAATTAGTAATATGTAATAAATGTATTACATATTTATAGGGAGATATCTGGACTATTAAATAGATTCTGCCACGATTTCATACATAGTCATTTTCACATGTACACATATATTCAAAGGTACCCAAACATTTATCCACACTTTAAGAAAGGAAAAAATGTATTACAGTTGTAATACTCAAGCTACATTTGACTTCTGCAATTACAAGAACTATTCAACATGACTTATGTTCATCTTTTGTTATTGGTGTATGTTGAATATTCCAATCGAAGTACAGTTTTTCCTTTCTTAAAACGTGTATCCATTTTTTGGAGGACCCTCTGTATGAAATCATCTTTTCGCCTTCATTTTTAAACATCTGATTCCTATTTAGATCTTCTTGAAAACGATTATCTTACCTCATCTTTAAAATGAAGCACTTTGCCAACATACAGTAGATGATATTATTTTCTATAAATTTTCCAATGCAACCAATGTGTCTTTTTGGGTCAAAAGGTACGACAAAGAAAACAAAATTTAAAAATCACCGCACATACTCGAGTATAAGCCGACCCGAGTATAACCCAACCCCCTTAATTTCACCCTAAAAACTGGGAAAACCTAGTGACTCGAGTATACGCCAAGGTGGAAAATGCAGCAGCCACTGGTAAATTTCAAAAATAAAAATATATACCCAAAACAATTACAATAATTGAGGAATCAGTAGGTTAAATGCTTTTCAAAATTTATTGCTAAAGAAAAACTGTAAACTAGCAACAACGACATTACTGCATATGTAAGGCAGTCATCGGTAGGTGTAGACTGATAGCGATAATCGGCCACCCATCCAGCCAATAACCGATATCAGATGGCCAATATTTCTGTACATTTAAAATGTGTATTTTTATTTTTTGTACATTTAAAAAGATTTTTGTATGTAAAAGACTTTATTTTTGATGACAAGTCCTCTTTAGATCAGATTTGGGGTCTAAAAGACCGCAAATGTGTCTAGGGACCCTACAATGGGTAGTGGCCGTGTAAGAGGAAGTGTTTGTGTAACTACGGTAACAGTTTTTTTATTACGGTAAACTTAATTTTTTTTTATACATTTAAATACATGATTACATTTATAATACATGATTGTCTGATACACTGTATACCATTAACATACCACATTAACCCATAGTATTCAATGGCAACTTTAATAAAGTGAATAAACCATTTAAGACAGTTAAGCATTGTAAATAAATGGTTAAAAATCCTGAATCCTTATACTCCAAAACCCCTGATTA
>CAUYPK010033027.1:0-18356 GCA_963574355.1 Loris lydekkerianus
TTACAGCATTAAGACATTTGTGTTCTACACCTGATAGATCCAACTTGTACTTGCAATGTCCTCCATCAACTCAGCCCCCTCTCTTCCCCTCTCCCTCCAAGCAGATTTCTTCTTTAAGACACCAAATTCTGAGTCTAGTTCATCTTAGCTTCCTACCATGTGGAAATGAGCATAGAGATGGATCGGGACAGTCCTTCTTTCTCTATCTTCTAGCTGTGTGGTTCTGATAAAGGGACTCAAATTGGTCCCTCATAATTTTCCCTGATGTCTCCAGCCCCTCCATATTGTTTATTCATAAATAAATTAGATTTTTTATCCACATTTATTAATTATGTGGTAAGTACAGTGTGAGACACCAGGTATCCAAAGGGGAAGAAACAGTCTCCCTCTTGCGAGTAAAGTGGATTGTAAATAAGGCAGGGGCATAAACAGGTTGGCCTAAGCCACTTTCCAGGGGCTAGAAGGGGTGAGCAACAGAGCTGTGCGAAGCAGAGCTGCTAACTTGATAAGGCCCCAGGAGCGTTTTAAAAGGAAGATGATGTTTGAGCAGTATTTCAAAGGAAGAAGTGGAGCTTTTGAGGAATGTGCAAATTCAAGGAAGTATGTAAGAGGCTTGTTCAGGGAATGGTCAGTGATTTAGTAAGAATGGGATCCAGGGCTTCCAAAACCAAATCAAGCCTTGAGCCTCATGCATGCTGTTGAAGATGTGGAGCAAGGAAGTGATGGAACTGGACTTTGAAAGATGAATCTGGTAGCAAAGTGGGAGCTGGGTTAGGAAGGAGGGCTCAGTGAAATGGGAGACAGGGAGGCCAGCCAACGTTGGCAGTAATGAGAGCCTGCACCAAGGCAGGGGATAACACAGACAGGAGAAAGACATGCAGCAAGGAGAACACAGGGATCACTTTAAAGAAGAAATGAATGCAGCAGTGTCTCTTTCTAGGGTTCCGGGGGGAATTCATCAACTAGAAAGACTGGTTAATGGTACGTTATACAAAGGTAGCCCCTTAAGAAAAACACTCTAATTAAATTATTCTACAGGAATAAGAATTGTTGCTTTACTTCTGACACTGAGAGATGAATTTTGTGAGGATCCTAGGACATGGGGAGCTCAGTTGGGGGGCTGAGCTGTGGTCTGCACAGAGAAGGGGACAGGGGCCCTCAGAACGCTATAGGTTGGCTTTGATGGAACTTGAAGTTCCCTGAAGCAGGAGTAAGAACTCAGGGCCAGTATAATTTTAAGTTGTTTGCTGATCTCTGCTGAGTATGTTTCCTTCAATTAGTTCAAAGTCTTCAGTAAATGTCTGTTACACATACTGGCCTATGTGAATAGTGTTTGGGGAATAAAATGCTAGGCAGTGTGTGCTTGGGGTGGGAGAATGAGGGGGTGTGCAGGGTTTCAGCATCATCCTTTCTTTGGACTAGCATGGAGGTATCAGGTCTAGGGAAGATACAGGGTCTAGAAATTCAGGAGTGACCAGAAGAAAGTGTGCAGAGGCCTCAGGGAGGGGCAAGAGCCAAGTCAGGAGCTAGGCAATAGCTGAGAAGTAGGCAGTGGAGCTGATTGACTCAAAAGCAATGTGAAAGCAGCCATCTTCCCCTACGTATCTGGGAGGAAAGTGACCTCTGAGGGGCAGAAGGAGCAAAGTCCTGTTGTCACATGGCTAGGTGCCTCCAGAGCCAGCCATCTGGGATTTAAGAGATTCATAGGAGGCAGAGTCATCACAGCATGGTGTCAGGTTGAACTTGGAACAAACAGAAGAGGTAGGATAGCAAAGGGTGCCAGTTATGCTGGCAAGTAGGGAGTCTAGGGAGGGTGTTAGTAAGAATTCTATGTTTTGAAAAAGGGATTGGGGAGTGGGCATGGAATTAGAAATGTTTATAAAATATCCAAATGGAGAGGTCCAATTGGTGTCTAAGTCAGATACTGCAGGAGTAGATGGCGGGCCATGGTGGAGCTATAGATTTTTAGTACAGAGGAGGCCAGGCAACTAGAAAAGACCATCAGAGGGCTCCAGAACAGAGGAAAGTGGTGATGACAGAGTCCCTTCCAGATGGGACACTTCTGGACTGCTATGCTTTAAGACCTCACTCTGTTTGCTTGGATGTTGCTTCTTTCCTCTTTCCTCTAGTAGTATTCCCAGGTACAGGAATTGTAGATAGGAATTACTCCTTCATCCAGAGACTTTGCACGGCATTTCACGGGACCTGTTCATCTTCTATCAGGATCTGTCCATGGAGGACCTACTGGGCTCAAGGCACTGAGAACTTATTGATGTGCTTTAAATATTAGTTCTACCAAAAAGTGGTCTCAGTTTATAAAATATATTTCTTGTACTTCTGCCTTTGAGAATCCTAAGAGTTCACTTTCCATGCAAATACTGCAGCCATTTCTTGTTCTATCCTATCCTAGCCCCCTCTGTTCCACTCCATTCTATTCTATTTCTATTAAGCAGCCTAAGTGAGCAGACTATGTTCCAAAAGTAAATTTAGAAGTCATTTGTTTAAAAACTTGAAATATCCCCCCCCTTAGAATTAATGTTCTAAAAACATGACTCAGCTTCTCTCAGGATGTGGCTATAAGAAAAAGCCAACAATAAAGGAAGACTTTTTCTTACAAGGCTCTGAAAGCTACTGCCCCTTCTTCTCCACCCTGGAGTTCCCAAATACCTGCCATCCTGATGAGGCAGCCATCTGGATGAACTGATTATTAAATTCGTTGAGTGGAACTCAAGGAGCAAATCAATGAACTGCCTCCAGGTGAATCCACTCCAAGCTATACAATCTGCTTTTGATTCTTTATATCCCTCTCCAGAAAAAGCCATAACCAGGAAAAAAATTCTAATTTGGAGACATCTGTGAGATAAATCAATTAACAGGCTTAGTATTGTGTAGGGCTAAAGAGGATGGGAAGAACAGCAGAGTTCCAAAAGTCCAAGGAGGCGACAAAACTGTAACGGGTGAGGCTGTTGGCTGTGTGTAGAATTCCCTGAAGTCTAAGGTCGATATTAGATCAAGTGCTGAAAAGTTCTGTCAAAAGGAGCAATATATTTTACGTTAATGGGAGAAGCATTATTTAACTAATTTATCAACTGATTGTTGAAAAGTCTTTTCAGATGAAAGCGGTGTAAAAGTGAATAAGACAGGCACAGATGTCACCTTCTGGAGACTATACATTCTAATGTGAGAGGTGGGTAAATTCTCCATTGGGGGAAACCAGGGAGCTACAGAATTCCCTGGTAGGGGCCCATTCCATTCAGGCATGGGGCAAGTGTGTGTGGGGAAACCTTCTTGAAAGAATCTGAATTGGGGCAGCGCCTGTGGCTCAAAGGAGTAGGGCGCCAGCCCCATATGCCAGAGGTGGCAGGTTCAAACCCAGTCCTGGCCAGAAACTGCAAAAAAGAAAAAAAGAGAAGAATATGAATTGGCCAGATGAAGAGGGGTGGAAGAAGATTCCCCCGGCCAAGGAAATAGCCCAGGCAAACATGGCCATGAGAGAAGTAGCCTGAGAGAACTTCATTTTGCCCAGAGTACAGGATGCAGAGAAGTGTAGAAAGACAAGTATCTGGCATTTAGCAGTTTCTGGAATTTAGTTGCCTTAAGTGAATGAAAATATAAAACTTTTATGTAGAAAAATTTGCTAAAGTTCAGTTAGAATGGAAATTTCTTAACCAATCAGAAATGTAGAGTGGTGATTTTCAACCAGTGTGCCATGGCACACTCATGTGCTGAGAGAGGGTCTTAAGTGTGCTGCAAAAATTTTTAAAAAGCATTAATTAAATTATTTTAGAAAGGCTCGGCACCTGTGGCTCAAGCGGCTAAGGTGCCAGCCACATACACCTGAGCTGGCGGGTTCGAATCAAGCCCGGGCCCGCCAAACAACAATGACAGCTGCAACCAAAAAATAGCCAGGTGTTGTGGCGGGCGCCTGTAGTCCCAGCTACTTAGGAGGCTGAGGCAGGAGAATCACTTGAGCCCAGGAGTTAGAGGTTGCTGTGAGCTGTGATGCCACAGCACTCTACCCAGGGTGACAGCTTGAGGCTCTGTCTCAAAAAAAAAAAAAAAAAAAAAAAAAATGAAAGAAAGAAAGAAAGAAAAAAAGAGATGTAAAATATTCCCAGCCCCATGCTATGTGCAGTGTCTTGCTGAGATCACCCGGTAACCTTGTGAGACAGGCACCTATTAACATCTCCATTTTACACAGGAGGAAACAGGCTGAGAAAGTTTGAAAGAGTAGCCTAAGGTCACGTCATTGATCAGAGGAGCTCAGATTTGACCAGCAAGCCAGATTTCCAAAGCCAGTGCTTTTAACTTCTGCAAACTGCCTCTTGACGAAAACTACTGAGCGGAATTTCATTCACCATTTCAGAAACATGGTGTTTTGTGATTTGAAGACAGAATCACAAAAGTGATCAAGTATGCTTGATCTGCTAAGTAAAACACCCAGCCTGATTAAATATAAATGAGGCATTTCATTGACTTCTTCATGGAGATTTCCTAGAGAAATGGATTCCTGAAAGGAATCATTCATGTAGATGTATCCACTTGTCAGTTGTGCAAGAATGCAATAAGACTGTTTTAATCATTACCCCACTTCACTCATGTTCCCATAAAATGAAAGTCTCCTGTTACAGTAACTCTTTAGCCAAGTCTTTATGAAACATTTGGATCACATTCATGATAATTATTCAACATTAGATTGCCAAAGAAGTCATGTTTTGAAGCTGATGAATGGAAAATGAATCATTAACAACAAAAGGCAAGTTTTCTGTAATAAATGGGGGTCCCCAACCTTTATTTATTATTCAGCTTTAAAAATCTGTCTCTGGTCTCAAGGTGAATTACAAACTAAAATGCCTTTTTAAAATGTAGGTAAAATTCACTCTTTAAAAAACTTTACTGAGGCATAATTTCTCTACACTAAAATGTACCTGATAGAAGTGTATAGTTAAACAAGTCTTGACCAATGCATGCAGTCACATAATAAACACCATAATTCAGATAGAAACATTTCTTTCATCCATTTCCCAATCAAGACCCAGCTCTGAACCCAGGACATGGCTGATTTGTTTTCTGTCACTACAGATTAGTTTTGCCTTTTCTGGAATTTCATAAAAATAGAATACAACAATTGGTATTAATTTGTGTTTAGCTTCTTTTGCTCATCATAGTTTTTGAAATTCATACAAGTTGTTACATGTTTCAGTGGTTTGTTTCTTTTTATTTCTGAGTAGTATGCCATTGTGTGGACATGCGCGTACACACCACAATTTATCCATTCATCTATAGATGACTGTTTGGATTATTTCTATTTAGCTGTTATGAATAGAACTGGTATAAACATTTGTGTACAGGTCTTTATGTTTTCTTTTCTCTTAGTTAAATACTTATGAGTGGGATTGCTGGCTCACTGTATGGTTAACACTATAAGTTAATGCTTAACTTTCTAAGAAATTGCCAACCTGTCTTCCTAAGTGATTATACCATTTTGTATTCCAACTAGTAATGCACATGCATTCCAGGGGCTCTGCATCTGTACCAACACTTGACATTGTCAGAATGACTGTCTTTTAAAAATACATGGTTGTGAATCATCAAAGAAGGTGAAATAAAGCCTCTTTAAAGAGTTAACTTTAAAAGACAAATATTTTTCACATCAGAAGTTCAACAAATTCACTCTATGGCAGTCAGTGGAAAAGGAGAAAATGCCTCTCATCTTCCTCTCTGGAACTGAGATATTATCAGAAAAACCACTAGTTGGCTGAAAACCACTGTCAGAAGGCTCCTTGGAGAAGAGAAGTGATTTTGCGGTCTCCCCAGTGGCATGACAGAGTCACAAGAATGACTTAAATGATGGTTGTTCCCTCATATCCAGCACCTTATACGGGTGTTCAGATGTTTCATGAGTTTCCAGGCTTCTCTGGATTAGTCCTGTCTCTTAAATTTAATATTTGCTTAGGAGAGATCAGCTCTTTATTTTTCTGGATATGGATGCTGCTGGGCATGAAGTAGGTGTCCAAAAAGTCCTTCTTGCTCCTTATACCCTTTTCAAAAAAGTGAGTAAAGAATCAAGTCCAGCAGCAGGGGAAGCCTCCCAGTTAATATAATCAATATGCATGACATGGACGGCAGGTCACTCTGTCACCAGGACACTGCTCACCACACTTTGAGTCTAGTACTACTGAGAAAAATGGAGCCAACTTGTGAAGGTGAAAGGCTCACGTTTAGAGGTGGCTTATGTTTGGCCTACTTTATCTGATAGGTCAGCTGACTAATACTACTATAAACATGGAACAAACTATAGATTTTTGAGAACTAATGTTGGACTCTCAAAATCTATTTCACGTCTGAAACAGGAGCAGGCAGTGAGGACACGAAGGTGAAGATGTACCCACCCCTCAGTAGAGAAAAGAGACAAGCCAACTGCACAATTGTGTGTACATGAACTTGTGCTGTGATAGGGATGAGTGTGGGTCTCTTGGGGGTACAAAGCAGGCTCCTGTTACAGGCTTAACTCCATTCTCTCCATATCTGTGCAGCTGCTACGGGCCAGGCACTGAGCTTGCTGTAGCCGCCCACCTTCCCAGAACTTCTAGTCTAGTGGGAAGATGAAGGGACAGCCAGTGAAGCCAGGGAAACAGAGATTGTCACAGAGAAGGGAGAGATCATAGACTGAGACATTTGTATTGATTTGGTTGGGCAGGAGGACTTGGAGAAGACCTGGGAATTAGAGGAGGGGCCTAGATGGGGTGGTGGTGAGGGGAGGCTTCCAGGTGAAGGCAGCAGCCCATGGAAAGTCTCAGAATTCAATGGGGAATGTGGGAAGTGCCAGGAATGGGAACAGGTGCTCGTCAGGGAACCCACGGGCTATTCTCTGCTGTGGAGGAACAGGGGCAGAACCAGAGTGGGAGAAGCAGGGATGTAGCAGTGTGGTACAGGATGTGGGCTCAGGTTTCTAAACAGGAAGAGGGTATATTTAGGGCCCGAATCGAATCCTAAACATCTTATTTCTCCTAACACTGTTTTCCGGGCACAGAACTAGCTATAAGACCTGTGATCCTAAAACACCAGCCCGAGAGGGTCCCTGAGAAATTGGAGGATACACTCTCTGATTACAGATGAGGCTACAGAGATCAGTGACAGAGCTGCCTTGAGCCCAGGCATTCTTCTCCTAGTCTCTCCTGCAGAAATATTTCCTCTAACCAATGGTCTTATACTATACAATTGCCCAGAGTCTGGAATTTCTTGACCTTATGATTTTGGATTAAGTTTTCATGTTTTTCACAACTGGAAACATTTTCTAAACTCTGTGCATTTCAAAAACTCTAGGTGTTTAATGTATTGTTTGACCAAGACATAGGAGGGTGCCTGAGTAGTAGGCACTCAATGAGTCTGTCTTAATGAATGAATGAAAACACTGGCAATGAAAAGATATAAACTGGGTGTATGGCACCCTAAACAGGCCAGGGACCACAGGCAAAATAAAGGAAGTCCTTTTGCCCAGTGATTTGGGCATTTTATTTTGCCTTTTTATTAACTCGTGCTATCACTTCTGCTCCTATAAATTCTTCCTGCCACTTTGAACTCCCAACTTTAATAAAACAATCCTTGAAAACCTATCAAGTCTGCTACCCTAACTTCAATGTGAGTCCTTGTTGCCCCTCATGACCACCCTGCTCGTTGTGTTTTAGAAGCATCAACTGGGGGCAAAGCTCTCTCTTTTTAAAACCTACATTTGATTGCTCTTAGAGAAGAGTAAACATTTTCTCCGTGTTTTCTCTCCTGACTTTTAACCTATATGATGAAAAAGTGTTAGCTTTATTTATAATGTACTACTGATGTTGTATGACTTTACAACCATTAATTCTTATCACTTCCTGCTGGAGGAGACAGTGTAGATTTATCTAATTCACAGACAGATAGGCAATACTTTCCCATTTGCCTGAGCTGTGAGATTTGCTCTCTGGAAAAGTGTTTGTTAATGAAAGAAAGGCCAGTTCCATTTTATATATCAAAAGTGTCATTGTTCTTATTTAAAGATGTTGCTCTAGCCACTTGTTAGAGAATGGAGTTGGAAACAGTCTGTCTCCAGAGTGGCTGGAGGACCAAGAACACATACTTTGAATGTCTCTTTAGCCCATTTGAAAATCAATTTAGGGAGAGAGCATCTCAGCCTTTATAGCACGTACCTTTAAACCTCAGGGAAAGTCTCAAGTAGGCCCTTGAGAAGGTGGTGTTCAGCTAGCAGTCCTCCAGGCTTCTGACTATTATGATTACAAATACAGGACAGTGACAATTAGGCAGAGTTTGAAAGAATGAGAAAAAAAATCCTTGGACTGGGACCAGCATTGGGGCCATTTGGATTCCTGGTTTAAACAGTTTTGTGACCTTGGAAAAGCTTGCAGCTAGCTTCCGCTTCTACAAAATGTAAAGGTCAAGGGTGTATCTTCCCGGCCTGCCTCACAGAACCATTGTGAAGATTCAAAGGAATGGGCGAAAGTGCTTTGACAAGACAAGGTGCTATATACATGCAGAGAGACGTTTGGGAATGTATGGAACTTTTAGTGAGTGAGGCAAGGAGAACCAGAGGTAACAGTTCTGGGAATGGAGATGTCCTAGGCCCGACCACTCCACACGTGTCTGAGTTAGTCCCACACTAGTGACCAAGGGGAAATAAGAAGTGTCTCATGTGGAAATGGGACAGTCTTTGCTTTCCATAGTCCCAAATCACTACACAAAAGGACTTCCTTTATTCTGCCTGTGCTCTCTAACCATTTTAGGGTACCACACACCCAGTTTATACCTGTTGTACCCTTTTACTCTTAATGGGGTCCTAGCTGGAGTGATAAATTATAAGGTCCCTATGTTTACTAATCACATGACCAGACCCTTGAATGGCACAGGGTTTTCAAGACTCTGAGGCTCAGTGGGCACTTCCTTCCGGGTCAGGAGGCCCCACCTTACTCCTGTTAGCAGTTGTCCCACCCAGCTGTTAAAGGGTCATTATTAATTCTTCGTTCTTCTTTTTAAAAGTTCTATTCATGGAAGTGGGAAGGAGAGTCTGTTTTCTGAGAGCCTGTGTTCAAAGGCAGATATCTGGGCCATGTATTTTAATGAATAAGTTTGAATAAACTTGAGCCAGGCAGAATAATGACTGCCCTCCCTGCAAATGTCCACATCTTAACCCCTGGAACCTGTGAATCTGTTCACAGGCAAAAGAAATTTAGGTTGTAGATGGCATTAAGGTTACATTAAAATAATCATCTTACAAATTGTGGTATATGCATAGTCAGCCATAAAAAGAAATAGCAATCTAGGAACTGGAAACCATTCTTCTAAGTGAAACATGACAAGAATGGAGAAACAAACACATGTACTCAATACTAAATTGGAACTAATTGATCAATATTCAAGGGCACACATAAAGTAAATCTCAATGAAAATCATACTGGGGGTGGGGTGGAGGAGGGGATGGATACATTCATACTTATTGGATACAATGCACACTTTCTGGGTGAAGGGCACAGTTATAACTTTGACTCAATCTGCACAAAAACAAAATATGTAAATGAAACATGCATACCTTTAATATTCTAAAATAAAGAAAATAATCAATTTACCTTCAAATAGAGAATTTATGCTAGATTATCAGGGTTGGTCTGATCAATGTAATCACAAGCTTTTATACAAGTGAAAGAAAAAGATTGAAGAGGAGATCTGAGTGATTAGACACAGCAGGAACTTGACTTGCTGGTGGTGGCTTTGAAGATAGAGGAAGGGGCCATGAGCCAAGGGATGTCAGAAGACTCTAGAAACTGAAAAAGGCAAAGAAATGGATTATTCTCTAGAGCAGTGGTTCTCAACCTTCCTAATGCCGCAATGTATTTTCGTTGTTAAAAATGGGTCTCGACCCACAGGTTGAGAACTGAAGCTCCAGAGTCTCCAGAAGGGAACACAGCCCTGCCCACACTCCAACTTTTAGCACTGTGGGGCCTGTGTTGGACTTCTAACCTATTAACTATAGAATAATACATTTATGTTGTTTTAATCCACTAAGTTAGCATGGGTGAAAATAATGCATGGATAGAAAACTCTGGGAGTCTTTGATTGAAAATGATCTCAGGCTCCCAGGAGGCTTTCTAATCAGTGGACTCAGTTGCTGTGTAATGGAGTTGCACATGGCACACTGAACAAATATTGGGGTCCTCTAGGTACAGTCTTAGACCCCCCTTTCACTTTATGTTGTCTCCTTTGGTGATCTCACCCATATATGGCATCCACATTGTAGCAGGTTGAATGACACCACCCACGGCTGTACCAAGTTGAATCTCTCCAAAACACATGTCCACATCCCAACCCCTAGAGCTATGAAGGTGGCCTTATTTGGAAAAATGGTCTTTGCAGGAGTAATTTAATATTAAGGATCTCAAGATGAGATCATTCTGGATTATGTAGATGGGCCCTAAACACAATGAAAAGTGTTCTATAAGAGACAGAGAGAGAAAGACAAAAGAGAAGACACTGAGAAGAGAAGGGGATGTGAAGCGGAGACAGAGATTGGAGTGATGCAGGCATGAGCCAAGGAGTGCCAACGACTGCTGACAGTCATAGGAAGCAATATGAAGCAAAGGCAGAGCCTTCCCAGAGCCTTCCCAAGGATCATGACCCCGCTGGATACCTTAGTCTCAAGAACTGTAAGAATATAATTTTTTTCTGTTTTAGGTCACTACATTTGTGGCAATTTGTTCTGGAGTCTTGAGAAACTAATACGCTTGACTTCTGTGGCCAGCCCCACACAATGTCTCACCATTGTATTAAATTTCTAGCTCAGAGAGCTCTGAGAGCTCCAGGCCTATTTATCCAACAGCCTATCTGATATCTCCTAGATGTTTTGGAGATGCTTTAAATGCACAATCTCCCGAACTCTTCCCAGTTTCCGACCCTGGTCCTTTTCTGTTCTCCCTTAGGATACTAAATGATACCATGAGCCATTCAGTTACGTACAGCAGGAGTGTGAGAATCATTCTTGACACTTCTCTCTCCTTCATCTTGAATGCCCATTAAGTTCTACTAATTTTTATCTCCAAATATTTCTTAAACTTGAATTTCCACCACCCCCACCTTTGTCCTTGCTCTCACCAACTTTTGTCTGAGTTACATAATTCTTTTGTAACTGATCTTCATGCAAAGGTGAGTCCTGGCTGCCCCCAATCTCTTTTCTACCCTGAAGACCCTTGTGATCTTTCTGAAATACAGTTTTGTCATGTCATTTCCTGCCTACATTCATTCAGTGATTCCTATTGCTTTTAAGTTAGAGACAAAATACTTGAATATAGATTAAAAGCACTATAAGGTCCAAACTTAACTATTCCAAGCTCATCCCATTTGCTCTTTAGACAGACCAATCTACTCTAAGTTCCCTCCTGCCACAGGGACATTGCACACACTGCTGTCTCAGTTAGAAATGTTCTTTCCTCCTTTCTTTGCCTAGATAAGTCTGACTTCTGCCTCTGACCCCACTATTATTTCTGCAGGGGAGCTTTTTATTTTTTATTTTTCAAACTAGGTAGGGTCTCTTTGCTTTTTTAGACTTTCCCAATATTCTTTATTTTTTCTTCATAGGTCTTGACCACATTGAATTTTATCTTTTTTTGTCATTATTTTATTAGTGGATGCCTTCCCTTACTAGACATGTGCCTTACCAAGAACAGGGAAATTATGTACTACATCCTAGCATCATGCATAATAGATGCTCAATAAATATTTTGTTATGAGTTAATAAATAAATATTGTACAATGTTACTCATATTCCAAGATGGCCCTTCTATCGTAGGCCTTGCAAATGGCCACATGCAAGGAAAGAGAAAAGGTCCTCTCCCACCTTTTGGAAAAAATACCATTCGGGGACTCACTAGCATCATTTGTCTTCCAATTTGCTTGAATATCACAAATCATCTCTCAGACCTGGTATTGGAGGATGAAAGGCATAAAGTCTATTTCCAGGAAGCATATGAGTCAGTTACACTTTTATTCCCCAAGTGCTATGCCAGCTTGTTGTGATTTTAGCAGGATACAACAAGTGCACGTATTTTTAGCTTTTGTGACAAGTGTATACGTATCCTCAGGAGTCTCTGGCTTGAATGCCCTTTATCAAATGATACCAAGTGGGGAATACCTTACCCATAACACTGTGTTTGTTTGGAGAACAGTAAAACTATGAGCAAACCTCTAAATTAAAAATATAAACCCAAAACATAAAACTTTTTACCCTTATAGGTATAAAGGCAAAACGAATCATCTTCGGCTTATGAAAAGGAGGCAGGGTATTAGGAAAAAGATACTGATTTCTAAAACCTAGAGCCATGGTAGCTGTAAATTAGCTTGGAAACAATTTATCATTGTTTGAAAACAAGAGACGAGCCCCGGAAATACGCTTTGCCTCTCTTCCAACTCTCTAGGGAATTTTTTCCCATGTCAGGTGAAGGGTTTGAAGAGTACTTTAATTAACTTGTATCAAAGAAATGGTATATAAGGAAGAATTGTGTAAAGATTTCTTTAATTAGTGAATTTCATCAGGGCTCTTGCATCGTCTATCCGTAAAGTAGTTGCTGGGCTGCTGAGGTCCTTGGTGGTACAACCAGTCAATAAGCTATTCATGACTTTAGCAAGTAGCTAGGTTTCTAAACCAATGGGAATTTGGTGGACAATTTCCCTTTGCTGCCTTTTGCTACACGGCCAGAATCTATAAACTGTTCTCTTTCCCTGAAAGAAAGTGCTGAGGTGAGCAAGCCGCCAGCAGAGTCTGCAGTGGACACGTTAATTGCCCTGTTGAAAACGCTCGGGCACGTATTTACTGTTCAGTGTAGCTAAAGATAGGTTGCAGTGTTGCATTTGGTCTGGGGAAAGTGGTAATGCATTACCACTGTGTGTGACGTGTATAGTACTAACTGAAAATCATTTCTTTGCCCGTAATTCACAGAGTCACATGCATTTGATTGTCTTAGCAGAGTGGCAATAAAGCCTAGAGAAAGAATTCTCTCCCTCAGTAAATCAAAAGTTAGCAGACAAGAGGTCAAAATACCCGAAGCCACAAGAACATTAACACTTTGGATATAAAGATTCCCTAAAAAACAAATGCTTGCTCTCACTTTGGAGCAAGCAGACTCCTTATCTTTGTGAGTTTACAAAATGGAGCCAAACTGTACCCGTAGCCACTTTAGTTAAACCAAGGCCTGGATCTTTTAGCAGCCCACAGTCATTAAAGCTCTCAGAAAGCCTCCCAGGAGCCGATGTGCTAGCTTAAGTATATGCTGTAAAAGGTCCCAGAGATTTACAAGGGACTGCTCCACGCTAAACCAGGCACCATCTGATAAACAAGCAATTTTAGCTGCAGGCTAAATGATGCTCTTTGAGGCTTTGATTTACAATGCTGAGGATGATATATTTGTAGTTCGGGGATAGGTTCTGCTGTGGGCTTGCTGTGATTACTCACCCATGAGCAGAATTCAGGGCTCAAGTGTTCAGCTGGAGGTCAGAAAATTGCCAGTGGAATGACAGAGGGTTGATAAGGTTTATTGAGATGCTAAATAGATATAAAAAAAACTTATTAAGTCCATGGTTTCGAACTCTCCTTAAGCTTTCTGGGGACCATGGTTTTTGTTAGTTTGCTTAAATCCCAAAGATAAAAAAAAATCTGCAAAATTGATCTGGTGGTCTAATTTTACTCTCATTACATTTAAAAAGCAAATATAGGCTTAGTTTATCATTGCTGACATTTAAAAATAAGAAAAAATGTTCAATTTATAATAGCATTTATGTAATTGCTCGAAAGCTAAGGAATCTGAAAGTATCTTTGAAGCTAATCAAATCACCTTCAAGAACACTGAGACTCATAGCACTTGAACCTGAATTAAGAGTCACAGGAATGCTTTTAAAGCTCAGGGTTCTAAGAAATAATTGGGCAAACTCCTTTGTTCAGAAATTCTGTATGTAATAAATATGTGGGTGTCCGCTAATATTATTGGTGCACTAATTCACAGATAAATAAAATATGGTCTTTCTTCTCTTGGACTTTACAGTCTGGTGGAGAAAACCATAGATAATTTCAGTAAAATGTGAGATGTGTTAAGAAAAAGCTCAGTAGAATACACCAGGAGCACAGAGGAGGTGAACTGACATTGGACTTGAAGGGGACTTAATAGAGAGCGTGGTACTCTTCTTCCCATCCCACAACTGGCCAGGTAGCCAAGGGTACAGAGAAAAGACAATGGCAAGAAGCATTTCTGGCACCCCCGTTGTTCCAGGCTGCAGCATATTCAGAGCTATGACTCAATGTTCCTTTACTGAGAAGACTTCAGACCACGGGAGTTCTGGTTCAGGTGACTCTAGGTAAATTCAGAAATTGCAGATATAACTTAATAATGAGAGAAACAGTGGCTGATTATACACAAGCTAGCAGGGACAGTCCTGAGGTCAGAGCTGGCTAGAGGCTAGGAATTAGGTACCCACCTTGCTTTTTGGTCCTCTCCTGTGGAGGGTGCAGGGAATCCTGTCTCTCCCTCCTCTTTCAGGAAAGGACCTAATAAATAAATGAAGTTAAGCAGATTATAGCATGCATGCCAGACACCCAGAAGGTTTCTTCTTCCCAGGAAACCTGTAGTTTTAGAGAGCCATTCTAAAACCAGTGGGACTTCGATGATGCAATAGAATAAGATAGAATTGCCTCCTTGAGAGATCAGAAGTAAGAGCTGGAGTTCTGTCTGCCGATCAGCTTTCCCCATGCACCATTTCTCTATGGATAACACAACCCTGGTTGGGCTAAAAGGTTAATAAGGATGACTAACATTTATTGAGTGCTTACTGTGTGCCAGGGACTATTCAAAGGGGTTTATATGTATTAAGTCATTTAATTTTCAAAACGACCCTGTGAAGTAAGTACTTTGTAATCTCTATTTCACATACGAGGAAACTGTTAAATTTGCTCATAGTCACATAGCTAATGAGGTCACCAATCCAGGCTGCCTTCCAGGACAATGGACAGTTTGGAAATTGAGGGCATTGCTGCCCTGGCTCTCCAATGGTTTAATATTTTGGATTGGCATGCCAATTGGACACTTTCTTTTTAATCATCCCTCACCCTGATCACCATGTTGCTTATTTAAGCCTCAGTTTCACAGTCTAGAAAAAAACATGCCCACCTCTTTCTCCCTCTAACATTTTGGAACATCAGCTAGAGTATGCTGGTAAAGCACTTAAGAGCACGTAAATGAAGGATATTATAGAGACACAAGGTGATGGTATTTTACGGCAGCCCATTAAGGCATATCGTTGCAAACATAGACACTGAGTTGCATCCTTTACCAGACCTTTTCTTGAATTTTAGCATAGAATTACACATGCTTTAAAAATTTACCCAAGATAATTGTCTTTATGAACATAGACCTCTGCACAAGCTCAACTGGATCTAGTAAATTCCCCCGGCCAAAATATTTTTCAAGTATTATAGCGTAATTTACTATATCATGTCCAGTCGCAGCCTAATAATGCACAACTCCCAGGAGCCAAGTATATTTCATGAAGCTTACAATTACTTTTATAAAAGTTGCAGTAAAGTATAATGATTTTTAATGGCATCAATGATACCATTGTATATATCGGTTTCAGTTTTGAAGTAGACTTAAGTTCAAAGACCCAAGGGGACCATTCTCCTCTTGATGCACTTGTGTTACTCCCATTAATGCTAATGGGACAGACAAATGCTGCTCTGGAGGAGAATATATCTGCCCTTAGGAAGGTAACAGGTTTTAATTAGTAATGCTTTGAATCACACAAAAGCAGCTTGCCCTCTGTAAACAGCAAGTGCTCACAGAGATGAGAGGAGGGGTCACAGCCTGGGTTGCTGCTAAGGAATCTTCAAGTCTGAGATTTGTAAATGGTGGAGACCCAAGGCACCCATCAGCTAAGACAGAGAGGGAGAGTTCATTTTGGAGCTTTGTTGAAACAAAATCACAGTACTCAGAACAAAAGCATTATTTATCAAATTTTGGAGTGCCGAGTATATCTCCATAGTGACTTTAGCTTTGAAAGAGAAGCTCAGGGAATCTGATACTCTGAAAGTGAAGTCCTGATAGAACAGTAGAGTCTACCTTTATTTGATCCCAAGCTTTAAACATAAAAGGGAAAAGTCTAGAGAGGCTTATCCAGCTGGTGGCTCAGGAGTGGTTCTGTGATAGAGTCTGGGCAACAAAGTGCTTTACTGGGAAGCGGTTCTTAGGCTGAAAGGATCAACACTGGATGGAGAAAAGAAACGGAAAGGAGCTAGTGTTCAGCACAATGGCTCCTCTGCCCAGTGTCTGGGGAGGTATCCTCACTACGAGCTTCAGAGAGGGCAGGAGGCCAGTTCTGCCTCCTCCATGTGGCTCTCCAGCTTGTTTTCAGAAACCCTACCTATGAAAATACAGTTTTTAGGTACAAGTATTTCATCCTAGATAATACATCATAAAATTCAGTGAGAGTAATTCAAATATAACACATTCAACACAGAATTTTAGGAAATAAATTTGTTAAGAGGTGAGATAAATTTGCATTTATCAACTAGTTTAGGATTTGTAAGTCTATGTCCAAGTGATCCTAGATTTTATGTTAATATTTTAAGTATCACTCTGGTTTGCTCTCTGAACTAATGGGCTGGATTAGGATAACAATAATATAGACATATGTGTGTGCTTTTGTGTTGCTGTTTTAACCTTTTTAGATACAGGGAGGTTAAAAAAATACAGCGTATATTGTGCTCAATTCTTTTTTTTATTCATTCATTTGTACATAGATCATAAATACATTTATGCCATTATGGGATTCAATGTATTGATTATTTGTACAAATTGGAGTGCTTACATCCTACTAATCAACATAGCTTTCACATCATTTACCCAATTACAGCATTGAGACATTTGTGTTCTACACCTGATAGATCCAACTTGTACTTGCAATATGCTCCATAGGGGTGGTCCCCCTACTAACCCTCCCTCTATTGACCCATTCCCTTCCCCTTCCCTCCTTCTATTGTGCTTAATTCTAATGACTGGAACAAGACACTTAGACTTGGGTAGACCAACTTAGTATGCAGAGGAAACCCTGATTAGAATAATATTCTACTTGTTATACATTTTTTTCCATATAACTATTTTGGGGAATACTTCGTTTTAAAAAAGACATTGAAGAAATTCAGTTATGAAAAAGGACACTTTCCACCATTTCACAAAGGTTAGGAAGGTAATAAGTTTTAATTAGTAATGCTTTGAATGCAGAAGGTGAGAAGCTTGTTTCTATTTGTTTTTGCTGTTCTGTCTCCTCCTGTGACTCTGAAAACATCCTACTTATCTAAGTGTTGCGTTCACAGTAGAAGAAATGTCACAGGCACATTCTTAAGCTCATGAATTCAGTGTCTCACACACTTAGCCTGAAGATGTAAGTGTAATGTCCTCTTCTCTGAGGTGGCTCAAAAGATACCCTCTGCTATTGAGATGATTTTATTTAGATCCAGTCTCCCTGGATCTTTGAATGTTGCAGGTGGCTACCTCTGTTCTCTCCATGTTTTCCTCCTGACTTACTAGAGACCGTAAAGGCTATCAAAGTGTTTCTCTACATCTCTCTACCAACCCTCACCCTTCCTTCCCCATTCAACAAAGCTCAGGGTTCTTGAGTTTGCACACTGGAAACAGCCTGTTAAAACATGTTTAAACTTGAAACAATCTCATTTCACAACACTTCAGGAGGGCATGAATGCAAACATCAGTATTACTTCTGTCCAAACAGTAGCAAACCTCTTAATGCAAACTTCTTGGCTGCATTTCAGTGTGGCTGTATATTTTATATTACCTTTGATCCACCACCTGCCTGTTTCCTATGTTGTATGTTTTTCCACCTCAAATGTTCTTTTTCTATTCTCCAACTTTATTTATTTATTTTTTAAATCATAGCTGTGTACATTAATATGATCATGGGGCATCATACACTAGCTTCATAGATCGTTTGACACATTTTCATCACAATAGTTAGCATAGACTTCCTGGCATTTTCTTAGTTACTGTGCCAAGACATTTACATTCAACATTTACTAAGTTTCGCGTATACCCTTGTAAGATGCACCGCAGGTGTAATCCCACCAATCCCCCTCCCTTCACCCAACTCCCCACTCCCTCCCCTCCCTTTCCCCCTTCCCCCCATTCTTAGGTTGTAACTGGGTTATAGCTTTCATGTGAAAGCCCTAAATTAGTTTCATAGTAGGGCTGAGTACATTGGGTACTTTTTCTTCCATTCTTGAGATACTTTACTAAGAAGAATATGTTCCAGCTCCATCC
>CAUYPK010033031.1:0-12096 GCA_963574355.1 Loris lydekkerianus
GCACGACGCGGGACTGGAGGTCAGCCGTGTGCGCGTCCGATCTCTGGTGGGCTGTGACCTGCCTGGGGGGGTGTGACCTTCCTGCCTGGGGGGCTGTGACCTGCCTGGGGGGTTGTGACCCTCCTGCATGGGGGGCTGTGATCTTCCTGGGGGGTTGTGACCTGCCTGGTGGGCTGTGACCTGCCTGGGGGGTTGTGACCCTCCTGCCTGGGGGGCTGTGACCTGCCTGGGGGGTTGTGACCTGCCTGGTGGGCTGTGACCTGCCTGGAGGGTTGTGACCTTCCTGCCTGGTGGGCTGTGACCTGCCTGGGGGGTTGTGACCTTCCTGCATGGGGGGCTGTGACCTTCCTGGGGGGTTGTGACCTGCCTGGTGAGCTGTGACCTGTCTGGGGGGTTGTGACCTTCCTGCCTGGGGGGCTGTGACCTGCCTGGGGGGTTGTGACCTTCCTGGTGGTGTGTGTGACCTGCCTGCCTTGGGGGTTGTGACCTGCCTGGGGGTTTATGACCTGCCTGGGGGGCTGTCACCTGCCTTGGGGGTTGTGACCTGCCTGGGGGTTTATGACCTGCCTGGGGGGCTGTCACCTGCCTGGGGGGTTGTGACCTGCCTGGGGGGCTGTCATCTGCCTTCATGGGGGGTTGTGACCTGCCTGGGGGGTTGTGACCTGCCTGCCTGGGGGGTTGTGACCTGCCTGGGGGTTGTGACCTGCCTGGGGAATTGTGACCTTCCTGGTGGGCTGTGACCTGCCTGGTGGGCTGTGACCTCCCTGCCTGGGAGGTTGTGACCTGCCTGGGGGGTTGTGACCTGCATGGGGGGCTGTGACCTGCATGGCAGCACCTGCCCCGTTTCGGGCAGCTCACAGGAAGTGTTCCTGCTCTTCCCAGCCTTCTCCCCTTCCTGACTACCAACCTGTCCTTTGACTGTATCTTCACCATCCTCTTCATTACTTGACTGTAACTTTTCTTATTGTTGTTAAGCTCACTCCCAACACACACACACCACACACACCGCACACACTGCACACGCAGGCACACAACTCAACGGCTCCTCGTTAAAGACAGAGGGTCTCATTCCCCTTGTTCTCTCCAAAGTCAAGTCCAATGCTTGTCACTGATAGACAGTTGGTGAACATTTTTTTGAAAAAAATAATGAGTACTATACATTGATTTCTCCCAAACGTTACCTTTGTTCAGGTTAAATTTTCAAGAGAGGTGTCTCTGAATGATCTATGTAATTCCTCAATAAGTTTTGATGATTGACCCGGCCTCTTCCAAAACCCTCAGGCTCCTTCTTAACTCCATCCTTTCCACGTTCTCTCCCACCCTCAAATCCTTCCACAGAAAAACCACATCATAACTCCTGTGTCCTACACAAGGTTGCCCCAGGTTTAATACTATTTTTTAACCTTTAAAACATCCCCTGAAAAACACTGATATTCGCATTTAGAGCACTTTTTACTTTCACTTTCCCTGTCCCCATTCCACTTAGACTTGGGAGAAAGTTTCTGATGGCTTAATGATAGACGGTCTGTGCTGGTTATGTTCAACATTCTAAATATAACTGGAGGAAGCGAGTTTAGATTGGACTTGGATATGTCTTTGGCTTTATCTGCTTACAGCCTACCTCTCAGAGCGCTAAGGTACAGTCATTATCCTAGTCTATAGTGTAAAACTCTATTTGTGTTACCTGTCTCAGAATTCTGAACTTCACGCTGTGAAATATGGGGGTTCCATTTTATAACACTCCCTTTCTAGAACCTACTCTTTATTTTCAAAGAGAACAAGGGTTGTAGGGGAAGAAAAGAATGAGGGTAATAATGGCTCCATTTTTACAAGCACCCTGTCAGGTTTTTGTGATGTAACCTCTGTAAATTTAAGCAAAAGGCAGGTGAGCAAGACCCAGGGGCTCCAGCCACACAAGCCTGCCCTACATGTACCTACTGTTCTATCTAACCCTAACTCTCTCTGGGTCTTTTAAAGGAGAAAAGGAAAGGACATGAATCGTTCCTGTCTGTTGTACTGCAGACTGGATAGCATATTTCAAAGAGGAAATTATATGTCTGGGATTTGGAAAACATTCATTATAACCGATCACAGAACAAATTGACATGGGCTGGTGCAAGGTGCTAGCTGTACGGTAGATTTAAATATATAGAACAAAGGCAGGGACACCTAGGAGCCTGACCTTGATTTCTAGGCAATTTCTTTAAATATCTTTTTAAGATTTCTACATTTTAGGTCTAAAAAATGGGGATGTGAAATGAGCTCCATCTCTAAAAGGAAACTCTGTTAAAGGTTACATTGTATAAAAAAATGCCTTCAAGGCTTTGCAGTTTGGTGGGCGAGGAGGTATCCAAGAAATATGCTAAATTATAATCCAGTATAAGATTTAAAACAACCATTTTATACTCTGTAAATACCCTTGTGGTTCAAATGATTATGATTATTTTCCCAAGAGGACTTCCGTTAGTCTTCATAACAGTCCAGTTATTCTCTGCATTTTACAAAGAAGGAAACTGAGGCACAGAGAGGTTAGACAACTAGTCCAGGACCACAATGCTAGTGAGTGGCGGGGTAGATGTCAAATCGGGAGAGTGTGGCTGTCAAGCATGTGAGCTGCACAATCCTGCTGTTTTAACAATAATAAGAGTTGGCGCAGGCAGGATATACATGTTAAATGAATGTTCCTGTGAGGTATCACTGAGGTAGCAAATGAGTTGCTGGAATTGAAATCCAAGGGATTTTGAGGTAAACACCCAGACTGGGGCCTCTTCTGGCACCTCAGCAGATTTCAGTGTCCTCTGCCCAGGTCCTCATGAGGCAGCACGGTCTGTGGCTGAGTGCGCTGTCAAAGCAGAAACGTCACTGCCCCTCAGCGTGCCGCAGTCCCCACCACTCCCACTTGTATTGCACAGGAGTGTGGAGTGTCTGCTGCCACTTGGCATCCTGTTTCCACAGCTTTTTCTCTTGTGGTGTAGTGAGGGAGCAAGATTGTTTCTTGTACGCACGTCCGTATCAAGTGCGAGAAAAATAAGCAATATGGTGTATGCAGGTATCAGAGATGAACATTTTCCCTCTCACTCACGTTACTGCCAGGCCTGTAAACCTGAGGTGATGTGCCATGCAGGATACAACGCATGCCACTAGGGAAGGACCATTCTGCTGAAAAGAAAAAAGGAACTCACCTGGGTCCAAAGAGTGGGTGGAGTTTTCAGGCAGAGCAAGGCAGAGTGAGGTGTGTGAGGGAGGGTGTGGAGTTTATGTGAGTACCACTCAAACTGCAATTTACAAAAAAAAAAAGATTCAGTAGCAAAACAAGCATTACTGAGGTTTTGACTGGAGTGATTTGTGATGGTTTTGGTGGCTTCTGAGGGTGGAATGCAGAATGCTTAAGTAAGTGTGAGAATATTTGAAAGGAAGGGCAGTAGAGTCTTTCCCTTCTTACCTGTCCCTCATCTCTAAGAGAGAAAGAAAGACACACACATGTTCAGAAACACACACAAGAATATGTCCACACACACAGGAGCACACATGCACATACACGCATACCCACGTACCCTCATGCCTGCATACACGCATGCCTACATTCACACCTACCCACACACACTCTTACCCACACACACCCATACCCACACACACCCATACCAACACACATCCATGCCCACACACACTCCTACCCACACACCCCCATACCCACACACACCCATACCCACACTCACACATACCCACACTCACCCATGCCCACACACACTCATACCCACATTCACCCATGCCCACACACACCCATACCCACAAACACCCATGATCAAACTCACCCATGCCCACACACACTCATACCCACACTCACTCATACCCACACACACCCTTGCCCACACACACCCATACCCACACACACTCATGTCCACAATCACCCATGCCCACACACACTCCTACCCAAACTCACCCATACACCCACACACCCATGATCACACTCACACATACCCACACTCACCCATGCCCACACACACCCATACCCACACTCACCCATGCCCACACACACACATACCCATACTCACCCATACCCACAAACACCCATGCCCACACACACCTATGCCCACAAACACTCTTACCAACACACACCCATACCCACACAAACCCATTCCCACACACACTCATACCCACACTCACACATACCCACACTCACCCATGCCCACACACACCCATACCCACAAACACCCATGATCAAACTCACCCATGCCCACACACACTCATATCCACACTCACTCATACCCACACACACCCTTGCCCACACACACCCATACCCACACACACTCATGTCCACACTCACCCATGCCCACACACACTCCTACCCAAACTCACCCATACACCCACACACCCATGATCACACTCACCCATGCCCACACCCACTCCTACAACACACACTCCTACCCACACACACCATACCCACACTCACACATACCCACACTCACCCATGCCCACACATACCCATGCACACACTCCACCATACCCACACTCCCCCATACCCACACACACCCTTACCCACAAACACCCATGATCACACTCACCTATGCCCACACACACTCCTACCCAAACTCACCCATACACCCACACACCCATGATCACACTCACCCATGCCCACACATACTCCTACCCAACTCACTCATACCCACACACACCCATGCCCCCACACACCCATACCCACACACACACCACACATACCCATACCTACCCTCACCCATACCCACACACTCTCATATCCACACACACCCTGCCCACACTCACATTCATACCCACACTCACCCTTACCCAACACACCCATACCCACACTCACCCATGCCCACACACACCCATCCACAAACACCCATGCCCACCCTCACCCCTGCCCACACACACCCATGCCCGCACACATTCCTACCCACACTCACCCATGCCCACACTCCCCCATACCCACACACACCCATACCCACACTCACCGATATCCACACTCACCCATACCCACACACACCCATACCCACACTCACCCATACCCACAGACACCCATGCCCACAATCACCCATACCCACACTCACCCATACCCACACTCACCCCTGCCCACACACACCCATGCCCACACTCACCCCTGCCCACACACACCCATGCCCACACTCACGCCTGTCCACACACACCCATGCCCACACTCACCCCTACCCACACACACCCCTGCCCACACACACCCATACCCACATAACATTCATACTCCTTTGAATTGCTTAATGCATTTAGAGGGCTGGATGAGATACAAGGTTGCTATAACCACAGGTGTAACTGACCTACTAGGCCAGAATTACAGAAGATGCGAGTTATAGCATTAAAGAGCCTACTTCCTTCCAGTAAGGCACTTAGGGCATCTACAGAGTCACAGACACACTCGTGAGTGGACCGCCTCTGCCTTGAAGATGGAAGGGACAGATGACCACAGCCTTAGTGCCTGGCGGTTAATCGTCTGGCTTTCGTGATCCCTGGACCTTCATCTGTCATCATCTTATTTCCATTATCCCTGAATGTGCAGCCTCTTCCAACCCTTACATCAGATGGAAAAAATACAATATTAAAAAATACAGTTTTAAATAGTCTGTTAAGCTGGCGTTTCAGAGTGATAAAGAACAACTTCAGAACTGTACTTGAGCGCATGCCACGGCATCATCGTCTCGGCCAGTGAGCCCCACGAGCCTCAGTTTGCTCCACTTCACTGCCTAGAGGTAGCTCTCAATGGAATAGTCCATCTCAATTTGCCTTGTGCCAGGAAAATAAATATTTCCTATGCTCCAGAGGCAAAACTTCATTGCTTAAATATTGTCTTGAAACTAGCACCTCTAACCAAAAGGCAAATATTTAAATCTCCCCCTCATTCCTCCTTATCCCTATATTTGAAAGATTAGATGTCAGAGAAAAACAATTTGTGATAGCTGTGCAAATTTTTAAGATGCAGCCTGGCTAAGTGACTTTTGTTCAATATGTAAAGTGTTTCCTAATAAACTGTTTAAAGCGAAATGGGAATGTCACAGGTGTTAAGACTATTTTTCTCTCTTCAGACGTAAATGTGGATTTCAAATGTGTAGATTCAAGATCCATGCACAATAAAATTACATCCCACAGGTGCACACCAGCAAATCCCACCGAGGGTTGGAAGCCTGTGGAAGGCACACAGGAAACCAAGTGGTGTCCACGCTTTAAATTTGATTGTAGCATTCAGTGCAGAGAAAAGGGCTGAAAGACGTTTGGCTTTTAGTCCTGCAGCCGCTACTTACAGCCTGTAAGCAACTTCTTCCCTTTCCCACTCTCTTTTCCTCCCAGCCTTCTTCCATCCTCCCATCCTCCCCTTCCTTCCTTGGTAAATTGAGCAGCGACAGGGCACCAATCACTGTTCCAGGTGCTGGGAGCTCTGTATGCTTTCTGGGGCTTCTGTAACAACATACTATAGACGAGGTGACTTAAGCAAAGGAGATTTACTCCTCACACTTCTGGAGGCTACAAGTTCACAGTCTAGACGTCCGCAGGCGGAGTCAGTCCTGAGGCCTCTGTCCCCGGCTCTCAGCTGCCCACCTTCTTACTGTCTTCCCAGGGCCTTTCCTCTGGGTGTGCACATCCCTGTTTTCTCTTCCTCTTTCTAAGGACATCAGCCACGTGGGATTACGGACCACTCACAGGACTTCACACAAGCTTAGTTATGTCTCTGCAGCTCCTAGCTCAGAATGGTCTCATTATAAGGCACGGGGGTGAGGACTTCAGTACACACACTTTTTAAGGAAGGGTCGCAGTTCCGTTCATAACACACCCTGAGACAAGGGCCCTGTGTTTCAGAGGTTCCTGGTGTAACTGGAGGAGGACACAGAAGTAAACAGAAGTCTGAATAACCTGGGGAAAGACTCATTTCACCTCCCAGTTTCTCAGCATGTATTTTTTTTTTTTTTTTTGCTGCAAATGAGAGGTTTAGTAAATATCAAGGCTTCTTTACAGCTTTGATAGTCTATGCTTTCTAGTCTGTGTCTGAAATTAGGTCTAAAATACAAAGGGAAGCAAAGCTGGAGAACAGATGAGAACGTGACTGGGCCTGGGGAGGTCAAGGCTTCTTCCCTGGAGCTGCTAGTTTGATGTCTGTCCTTCCTCTAGGAATGCTTCCTTGTTGCTCATGTGTTTTAAGGATTTGGTGATTTTTATTAATGAATAACCTTCCAACTTTGCATTCTTAAAGAATGAATCAAAATATAAGAAAAATTCTCACCCCCTAAAAAAGAAAGAAAAGAAAGAAAGGAAAACACCCCAAACAAACCAACTGTCCTTGGAATTGGGCAGGCATTGTGTTACCTGAATTTAGGGCACCGTTCCCCTGAATGGTCTATATAACTCTCTCTCTATATAAAACTATAGATCTCTATATATCTGTATATAACTCCCCCATAATATTGAGCAGACTCAAAGGAGACCCTGAGTTTTGCCTACTTAGTGACTGGTCTATAACCCTTATTTTCATGAATTGTGATTCTTTCTCTCAAAATGAATTTCCCCCTTTCCTTTCACCTTTTATCCACTGTGAAGTAATTTAAAAATCCATGAACACATATTGCTATGTTAATTGGGTGATATTCTTCAAGGTCAAGAAACTATCAATAGATATTGAATAGTGACTATAAATAAACTCATCACGGTAATTAGATTTGTCAATTAAAATTGGGAACAGCTAACTCTTTATGACTGGATTAAAGGTGGATGGATCACTGCGGGAAAATAATTTTGCTCGACATAATGGATGAAGATTGGGTGATGATTTCACATTCAGGCTTGATCCCATGAGTGAAATAAGCTTCTGTTTTTTTTTCTATGCGCGTATCAACAGATCCAGAAACTCCTGGAAATTCATATATGGATACAGTTTCCCTAAAAATATGAAAATATTAAAACAAATTAAAACTCCAATATAATATTTATCATGAAGGCATTTTGGTAATAAGATCTAGCCAAGCTCTGTACTAAAACTTTAGATGCTACATGTCTTTTATTTCTTGTGAAAACTACATAAGGTGTACAATCTTCTTCTTTTTGTAAGTGAAACATTTCCAAGGTCATTCCTACTACTGAAAGAGTTAGTTAGGTTTGGATCAAAACTCAGGCCTATCTGACTCCTCCGATGCGCTCTGCGTCTCTCTACATGTCCACGACTAGATAAATGTTATAATTAATTTCATGTTGCTTGCTGTTCTTTCCATGTGAAAAAGTTTTGAGTGATGAAAAATATAGCCCTTGTTTGAATTTTTGTAAATTAGAAAGGCTGTTCTGAAAATCAGATCATGTATTTATTGCACGCTTCTCCATTTTTAATCTAAAACTGTACAGAATTTAGAGCTTGGTGGCCACTCTGAGCATTTGTTTTAATTTGTTGGTACAGAGCTCTATGCTTTCCCTTAGGTTTTCTCTCTGCAGAGTGTCCAGATTGCACAGCAACTTCTGCATCACTGGTCCAGAAATGCCAGGTACTCGGGGCAGGGAAGAGAGGTGTGACTGTTTGTTACCCTGGCTGCTAGGATAAAGGAGTCACTCAAAAAATAACTGTTATGTGCCCATCATATGTCAAGACCAGGTCTAGGTGCTGGCCATATAGCAGTGAAATCAAAAGAAAAAAATCTCTCAATTCAAAGGGCTTGTATTCTGGGGGTGGAAAGGCAGACCCAGCGTGTGGGCTCAGGCCTCTGACTTCACAGGGCAACTTTATCATTATGCTGCTGTGCTTTCTCATCTCTATTGTGTCTTTTTTTTTTTTTTTTTTTTTTTTTTAACACAAAACAAATACACTTGGTAAGGGATTGGGGTTAGAGGAGTGCATAGATTGTGTAGTTAATAGCTGAAAAGTATCACACTAAACTTAGGTTCACCTTAGTTTTTCAAAGTATCATATCAACTACTGACATTGATAACATGGTACTATTGGGGGGGGGGGGCGTGTTATACTTTCTGATTATTACAGAAAAGTGCCTGGAATATTTGGTATACAGATCTTCAAGGGGAGTAGCCCCAGAAACTTCTGTGATGAGTTGAGGGTCACTGTTCAGAGTAGCTACTGATACTGAAGATCAACTTGAATGCCAGATTTTAATTTATTTAAACAAATATTTTTTATTAAGCACTTACTAAGTCTTAGGATCCAAGTAATAGAAATACAAGATAATAGAGAATCTTTTTTTAAAATTAAATCATAAACACATAGATCATGCATACATTAGTGCATTTATGGGGTACAATGTGCTGATTTCATATAGAATTAGGAACACTTACATCACACTGGTCAATATAGACCTCAGCTCACTTACTTAAATGTGTTAAGACACTTATACTCTAGACCTGACATGTACCCTTGCGTTATGCACCATAGGTGTGATCCCACCATTCACCCTCCCTCGATCTGACCTCCCCTTTTCCCTCCCATCCTCCCTCCTCCCTCCTTCATCTTGGGCCATAGCTGTGATCTATTCTTCATATGAAAGTGTGAGTGATTGTAAACTGGTTTCATAATAGTACTGAGTACATTGGGTATTTTTTCTTCCATTCTTGAGATAGTTTACTAAGTAGGATATGTTTCAGCTCCACCCATGTAAATGTAAAAGAGGTAAAGTCTCCATCTTTTTTAAAGGCTGCATAATATTCCATGGTAAACATATACTACTTATTAATAGTATTTATTAACTAATAATATTTATTAATCCATTTGTGGGTCAATGGGCACTTGGGTTTCTTCCATGACTTGGCTATTATGAATTGACCTGCAATGAACAATTTGGTGCAAATATCTTTGTTGCCAAGTGATTTTTGGTCTTTTGGATATATACCTAGTAGAGGAATTGCAGGATCAAATGGCAGGTCTACTTCTAGATCCCTGAGTATTCTCCATACTTCTTTCCAAAAGAGACGTATTAGCTTGCACTCCCACCAGCAGTGCAGAAGTGTTCCCTTTTCTCCACACCCACACCAACATCTGTAGTTTTGGGATTTTATTATGTGAGCCACTCTCACGCGAGTTAGATGATATCTCAAAGTGGTTTTGATTTGCATTTCTCTGCTGATTAAAGATAGTGAGCATTTTTTCATGTGTCTGTAGGCCATGCACCTATCTTCTTCAGAGAAGCTTCTGTTCAAGTCCCTTGCCCACAATGAAATGGGATCACTTGTTCTTTTCTTATTAATAAGTTTGAGTTTTCTGTGGATTCTGGTTATCAAACCTTTGTCAGAAGCATAACCTACAAATATCCTCTCTCATTCTGAGGACTACCTGCTTGCTTTACTTACTGTGTTCTTGGCTGTGCAGAAGCTTTTGAGTTTGATCAGATCCCAGTAATTTATTTTTAGTGTTGCTTCAATTTCCCAGGGGGTCCTTCTCATAAATTATTCTCCCAGGCCAATTGCTTCAAGTGTTCCTCCTGCACTCTCCCTAAGAATCTTTATAGTTTCATGTCTTAAGTTTAAATCTTTTATCCAGTGACAGTCAATTTTTATTAATGGTGAACGGTGTGGGTCCAGTTTCAGTCTTCTACAAGTCACCAGACAATTCTCCTAGAACCATTTATTAAATAAGGAATCTTTCCCCCAATTTATATTTTTGATAAGCTTATCAAAGATCAAATGATGATAAGTGTCTGGGTTCATCTCTTGGTTTTCAATTCTGTTCCATACATCTACCTCTCTATTTTTGTGCCAATGCCATGCTCTCTTGATCACTATAGATTTATAGTATAGTTTGAAGTCTGGTAGCATGAGTCCTCCTGATTTGTTTTTATTTCTGAGTAAGATCTTGGCTATTCGAGTTTTTTTCTGGTTCCATATAAAACACAGTACTATTTTTTCCATGTCTTTAAAGTATGATGGTGGTACTTTGATAGGGATTTGCATTAAATTTGTAAATTGCTTTGGGTAATATGGACATTTTAACAATGTTGATTCTTCCTAGCCATGAGCATGGTATGTTTTTCTATTTGTTAACATCTTCAGCTATTTCTTTTCTCAGAGTTTCACAATTATCCTTATAGAGATCTTTCACATCCTTTGTTAGGTAAATTCCCAAATATTTCATTTTCTTTGGCACAACTGTAAAGGGAATAGAGTCCTTGACTGGCTTTACTGTTATTGGTATATATAATGCTCTTGATTTGTGAATATTGGTTTTGTATCCTGAGATGCTACTGTATTCCTTGATCACTTCTAAGAGTTTTGTGGTAGAGTCCCTGGGGTTTTCCAGGTATAAATTCATATCATCTGTGAAGAGTGAACGTTTGATCTCTTCTGACTCTATTTTTATACCCTTGATTGCCTTCTCTTCCCGGATTGTGGTACAGTGGCTAAAACTTCTATTACAATGTTAAAAAGCCAAGGAGACAATGGGCAACCTTGCCTGGTTCCTGGTCTGAGTGGAAATGTTTTCAATTTTACTTCATTCAACATGATATTGGCTATGGTTTTGCTGTACATGGCCTCTATCAGTTTAAGAAAAGTCCCTGCTGGGAAGTGCCTGTGGCTCAAAGGAGTAGGGTGCCGCCCTATATGCTGGAGGTGGCGGGTTCAAATCCAGCCCCAGCCAAAAACTGCAAAAAAAAAAAAAAAAAAAGAAGAAGAAAAGTCCCTTCTATAACTATTTTCTTAAGTGTTCTGATCATGAATGAATGCTGGATATTGTCAAAAGCTTTTTCTGCATCTATTAAGAGAATCATATGGTCTTTGTTTTTCAATTTGTTTATGTGATGTATTATATTTATAGATTTATGTATATTGAACCAATTTTGAGACCCTGGGATGAAACCTACTTCATCATGATGTATAATTCATTTGATGTATTGCTGGAATCTGTTTGCTCGGATCTTACTGAATATCTTTACATGTATGCTCATTAAATATATTGGTTTATAGTTTTCTTGTCTTATTGGGTATTTTCCTGGTTTGGGAATCAGGGTGATATTTGCTTCATAGAATGTGTTGGGAAGTATTCCTTATTTTTCTATGTTTTGGAAAAGGTTAAGTAATATAGGTGCTAGTTCCTCTTTAAAGGTTTGGTAGAATTCTGATGTGAAGCCATCTGGTCCT
>CAUYPK010033032.1:0-33702 GCA_963574355.1 Loris lydekkerianus
TGAGTTCTTTGAGGATTTTCCATACTTCCTTCCAAAAAGGTTGTATTAGTTTGCAGTCCCACCAGCAGTGTAAAAGTGTTCCCTTCTCCCCAGTTCCACACCAGCATCTGCAGCTTTGAGACTTTGTCAGGTGGGCCATTCTAATTGGGGTTAGGTGATATATCAGGGTAGTTTGATTTGCATTTCTCTGATGATTAGGGATAGAGAGCATTTTTTTCATATGTTTGTTAGCCATTTGTCTGTCTTTTGTAGAGAAGGTTCTACGTATGTCTTTTGCCCAGGGATATACAGGATTGTTGGGTCTTTTTTGTTGATTAATTTGAGTTCTTTATAGATCCTGGTTATCAAACTTTTGTCTGATTCACAATATGCAAATATTTTTCCCATTCTAAAGGTTGTCTGTTAGCTTTGGTTGTTGTCTCCTTAGCTGTACAGAAACTTTTCAGTTTAATTAACTCCCATTTGTTTATTTTTGTTGTTACAATTTCCACAGAAGTCTTCTTCATAAAATCTTTCCCTAGACTGATATCTTCAAGTGTTTTCCCCACACTTTCTGCAAGGATTTTTATTCTTTCATGCCTTAGATTTAAATATTTTATCCATCTTGAATCAGTTTTTGTAAGTGATGAGAGGTGTAGGTCAAGTTTCATTCTTTTACATATGGTTATTCAGTTCTCCCAATATTGAATAGCAATTCTTTTCCCCAGTGAATGTTCTTATCTGGTTTATCAAAGATCAGGTGGCTGTAAGATGTTAGTTTCATTTCATGATTTTCTATTTGGTTCCAAATGTCAATGTCTCTATTTTTGTTCCACTAACATGCTGTTTTGATCAGTATGGCCTTATACTATAGCCTAAAGTCTGGTAGGGTGATACCCTGGCTTTGTTTTTGGTTTGCGTTGGTTATATGGGGTTTCTTCTAGTTCCATACAAAATGAAGAATTATTTTTTTGAATTCTTGAAAGTATGATGATGGTATTTTAATGGGGATTGCATGGAAACTGTAGATTTCTATGGGAAATATAAACATTTTAACAATGTTGATTCTTCCCAGCCATGAGCTTACTATGTTCTTCCATTTGTTAATATCTTCTGTATTTCTTTTTTTAGGGTTTTGTAATTTTCTTTGTAGAGGTCCTTCACCTCTTTTGTTAGGGATATTCCTAGGTATTTCTTTCTTTCTTTTCTTTTTTCTTTCTTTCTTTCTTTTCTTTTTTTCTTTTTTTTTTTTTTTTTTTTGAAGCAACTGTGAAGGGAACTATGTCCTTGATTAGCTTCACATCTTGGATTATATTGGCATATACAAAGGCTACTGACTTGCAGACATTGATTTAAAATCCTGAGACATTTTCTGATCACTCCAGGAGTCTTGTGGTCGAGTCTTTTGGGTTCTCCAAGTATAAGATCATATCTTCAGGAAAGAATGAGAGTTTGACCTCCTCTGCCCCAATTCAGATGCCCTTTATTTTCTTCTCTTGCCTGATTGTATTGGCTAGAACTTCCAGCACTATGTTGAATAGTAGTGGTGATAGAGGACGACCTTGTCTGGTTCCAGTTCTAAGTGGAAAAGCTTTTGGTTTTATCCCGTTCCGTATATTAGTTGGTTTGTTGTAGATGGCTTTGATCAGATTAAGAAATGTGCCACCTATGACTGTATTCTTAAGTGTTCTAATTAGAAAGGATGCTGAATTTTATCAAATGCTTTTTTTGCATCTATTGAGAGGATCACATGGTCTTTGTTTTTGCTTTTGATGATATGGTGAATTACGTTTATGGACTTGCATATGTGAAACCACCCTTGAATCCCAGTGATGAAACCTACTTGATGATGATGAAAGATTTTTTTAATGTATAGATGTAACCTATTGGCTAGGATTTTATTGAGAATTTTTACATCTACATTCATTAGTGAAATTGATCTAAAGTTCTCCTTTTTAGTTGGGTCTTTTCCTGGTTTTTGTGTCAGGGTGATGTTTGCTTCATAGAATGTGTTGGGGGAAGATTCTTTCCTTCTCAATTTTTTAGAAAAATTTCTGCAATATATGTATAAGCTCTTCTTTGAAGGCTTGATAGAATTCTGATTTGACACCATCTGAATCAGGGCATTTTTTTGTTGGGAGATTTTTTATTATTTCTTGGATCTCAGTTTTTGAAATTAATCTGTTCAAGGGATCTGTTTCTTTTTGGTTAAGTCTAGGGAGAAGGTGTGATTCCAGGTATTGATCCATTTCCTTCACATTGTCAAATTTCTGGGCATAGAGTTTCTTGTAGTACTCAGAGATAATCTCTTGTATCTTTGTGGCAATTGTTGTTATTTCCCCTTTATAGTTTCTGATTGAGGTTATTAGAGATTTTACTTTCCTGTTTCTAGTTAATCTGGCCAAAGGGTTATTGACTTTATGTATTTTTTTGAAAAAACAACTTTTTGTTTATTTAATTTTCTGAATGATTCTTACATGCTCAATTTTATTAATCTCTGATTTCATTTTGGTCATTTCTTTTTTTCTGCTGAGTTTGAGATTAGATTGTTCTACTTTTTCCAATTGTATAAGATGGTTCATGAGTTTGTTGATCCAATCTCTTTCTGTTTTTTGAATGTAGGCATCTAATGTAATAATTTTCCCTCTTAAGACTACTTTTGCTGTATCCTATAGTTTTTGGTAACTTGTGTCTTCATTGTTGTTATATTGGAGGAATTTAATGATTTCCTCTTGTATCTCTCCCTGAACCCAACTATCATTCAGCATAAAGTTGTTTAATTTCCAAGTCTTTGTGTGGGGATGAACGTTTTAGTTGGAGTTAAGTTCCACCTTTATTGCCTTATGGTCTGAGAAGTTACAAGATATAATTTCTATTCTTTTAATTTTGCTGAGGTTTGATTTGTATTGTAGGATGTGGTTTATTTTGGAGTACATACCATGGACTGATGAGAAAAAATGTATATTCCTTAGCTTTGGGATGGTGTCTTCTCTATATATCTATTAATCTCATTTGTTCTAGGATCACATTTAAATCCTCTGTATCTTTGTTTGGTTTCTGTTTAGAGGATCTTTTCACCTCTGTCAGAGGAGTATTAAAGTCCCTGACTATTATGGTGTTATGGGATATCATATTGCTCAAATCCATCATGGTCTATTTCATAAATCTGAGAAAATTTAACTTGGTTGCATAAATATTTAAAATTGAAATGTGCTCTTGTTATATTGTTCCTTTGACTGGCATAAAGTGTCTATCTTTGTCTTAAGTTTAGTTGCTTTAAATCTGCTTCTATCTGAAAATAAGATTGCAACCTGTCCTTTCTTCTGATTTCCATTTGCTTAAAATACTGTTTTCCATCCCATAGCCCTGAGTCTTGATTTGTACTTCAAGGCTAGGTGTGTCTCTTGCAGATAGCATATGGATGGCTTGTGCTTTTTCATCCAATCAGCCAGCTGTGCCTCTGCAGTGGTGAATTCAGTCCACTGACATTTATTGAGAGAATTTATGGGTGTGGTGTTCTAGTCATCTTATTTTGTGGAATTCTATTGTGTAGTTTTATCCTCTGCATCATTGTGGAAGCTAAGTTTTGACCCATAGTTTCTGGGTGTTTACTTTGCTGGTGATCCATCGTGATGGTCAGTGTTGAGAATAGGCCTAATGTTTCCTGTAGAGCTGGTCTTTTGGGGGCAAATTTCCTCAGTCCTTGTATATCTAGAAAAGATTTGATTTCTCCGTCAATTTTTAAGCTTAGTTTATCAGGATACAGAACTCTGGACTGAAAATTGTTTTGTTTAAGAATGTTGAAGGTGGATGACCATGCTTTTCTGGCTTGGGAAATTTTAGTTGAAAAGTCTGTTGTCATCCTGATGCCTGTGCCACTGTGGGTCAGTTAGCCCTTACTCCTGGCTGCTTGCAGAATTTTTCTTTCATCTTGACTTTGGACAGGTTCATTTCAACATGTCTTGGAAAGTTTGAGTTGAGATGACCTAGGGTTCAATATCCATCTGAAAGGAGTATGTTGGGTTCTTCAGTAAAACTTGGGGAATTTTCATTTATGATAGTCTCCAGTAGGGCTTCCATTCCTTTAGGACAATCTTCTTCCCCTTCAGGAATCCCTTTCATTCATATGTTTGAATGCTTCATGGAGTCTCATAGTTCTCTAAGTACCTGTTCTGCTTTCTCTGTCTTAATTTCTGCCTCTTTAATTATCTAGGTTAACTAAAAAACTTCATCCTCTAGCTCTGAAGTTCTTTCTTCTCCATGGTATAACCTATTTTTGATACTTTCCACTGCATCTTTACATTCCCTGATTGTCTCCTTCATTTCCTTAAGCTCCACCATATCCTTTCTACATTCTAAGTATCTCTCATTTGACTTTTGGCTCTGTCTTTCCATTTTCTCATCCATTCCTTTTATTGTCTTTATCGTCCATATTCTAAATTCCCTGTCAAGTCCATTAATTCTTTATAGATGGAATCGTCTTCAGTATCTGCCTCATGGTTCCTTGGGGGAGTTCATCTGTTTTGGTTTTTCATATTGCCTGCATTTTTCTGTTGGTTCCTCCTCATGAGTTCTTTCATCTTATTCACCTCCTTGTCTTCCTTTTTCCTTCTCACCTCCTCCTTTGCTTCAAATTACTTTGTCTCAGAGCTTAGGCCTCAAAGTGGCCTCAGCCCAAGCAAAGCCATACTCTTCCCGGTGGCCAAAAACCAGAAGTCTTTGCTCTTGATGATAGTCTGTGGCAATATGTCACTGGGTCACCAGGTGGTGCTATGGTTTTCTAGGAGACAGAGAACACAGCCCCTAACCTCTATGGTTCTTATTTCTAACTTAGTTGTCTTCCATGATCACCTGATTGTTTCCTCAGATTCAGACCCTATGGGGTTGGGATCTTAAAGCTCTTCAGAATCCTTCAGGGGCAGATCTCACAGTACCCCTGACAATAGTTTCCATGGGGTGTGGGAGACCCTCAATCTGTCCCAAAAGTGGAGTTTTGATCCTGGCAGGTGGAATTAAGATGGCCATGCTTTAGGTCCCTACTAAGACCTTCTTGCAACCTTCCCACAGTGAAAGCCCTCTGGCCACTGACATCTTCTCAGTATTGCCTCACCAGCTACCAAACTTATAGAAAATCCATTCCAACTGGTATTCAAATATGTTTGCTCTATACTGTTTGAGTCCACAAAACACACAGCTTCCCCTAACAACTGAGAACTCCAGAAAGGCTTCCTCCCATTCCAGACCTTCGTGGGGGAGAAACCAATCCTGGTAGGTCACAATCACTTGCCTATTTCATCAGATTTCCACTGCTATGGATCACATACTATACCCAGTTCACTACCTCCTCGCTGTGTTCCCTGAGCTATGACTCCAGGCAAGGTCCCTGCTCCAGGTATGGCTGGATTCTCTCTTTTTCCCCAGTCATTCTAGAAGAACTCATCTGAATAATCCTTCTGGTCAGCATCTTGCTCCATCCCAACACCCTGCCCCCCCCCCACACACACACACACAGTTTATCTTTAAATATACCCCATGTGCAATCTGCCAGAACTTCCTTTTTGATTTGCCTTCAAAATAGAGCTACACACTGACCCTAACACCTCCCTTATCTAATCCACTATCATCTCTCGACTAGATTATTGCCATAGCTTTATAACTAGTCTCCTTGTTTCCACACTTGCTTTTCTACAGTCTATTTTCATCCAACAACCTAGACTGATGTAAAATTACATATTAGATCAGACTCTTCTCCACCCTAAACCCCCAAATCTCCTCACTCCTGTCAGGAAAAGCCAAAGGTCTTACAATGGCCTAGAAAGCTACACCAAACTTGGCCAATTTCTGACCTCACCCCTGCCATTCCTCCACCATGCTCACAATCTGTGCCCTTCGAAGCTTCCTTGTTTTTTAGAATATTTGAAACACATTCCAGTCTTGTGGCCTTTTCCACAAGATTCCCTCCACCTGCAACTCTCTTTCTCTGTAATTTCTCTGACCAGTCCTCCATGAATTTCAGTTCCACCTAAATGTCATTTTTACCCCTGAGGCTCACCCTGAATATTATATTTAAAAATCACACCCCACCTCAACACACCTGACTCTTCTCTTTATCTTTTTTACTTTTTTGCATGTAACTTTATAACTTCTAACATACCAAATATTTTATGTATTTATTATATTCTTATATACCGTATATACTCGAGTATAAGCCAAGTTTTTTCAGCACAAAATTTGTGCCGAGTTCGGGTTTTTAGGCACAAATTTTGTGCCGGAAAAAACTCAGCTTATACTCGAGTATATATGGTATCCTGTTTTTCTTAAAATGTATGCTATATGAGAGTGGAGATTTTTGTCTACTGTGCCCACAGATATAAATCAAGTACCCAGAAGAGTGTCTAGCAGGGGATTCATATGTACGTGACTGAATGACCTTGGATAAGCTACCAGCTCTCCAAAGTTCAGTTTCCAAATGTTGAGCAGATTAAAGAAGGGAAAGTATCCTCAGTATGTTGTTATTATTAACCCTATTCTAAATTAAGTAATTGTGTTTAATCACTGAAATTCCAATGTATCACAACTCAGAGCTTGCTAAAATTTCATCTGACGCAAGGAATAAACAAATGAGCCTTTTCTTATATTTACTATGTAAGAGAATTTTATAATTTTTGTTTAATTTTAATTTTTCATTCTAAGGAATTTTAAAATACATTTTCTACCTCATAGCTATGTTTAGAAAATTGACATTATTGAAGTGACATATATACTGAGATGCTGCTATATCCACTATTAGATCCTTCCTCATCCTGGATAAGCCCAGTAGGTTAAATAAGTCTTGGCTAACAAAGCCATCCCTTCTTCTCCAACCAGAGATAGAAAATGTTTGTAATAAGATACTCAATTCTAATAAAAAGATACTTTCAATTCTAATGAATGGAAGTTTTATTAGAATTGGGAGTGTCATTTTATTTTGCATTTTTTTATATTTTGGAAATTATTATTTTCCTAAAAAAGTATCTTACATAAGGAAAGTTAAAATTTTTCTTACTGAAATATGTTAGGGTATTTCTACAAAATTTTTTCAAGATAATCATTTAATAATAGATAGAAATGTTTGCAGTTCATATAAATCTTTCCAACAATAAAAACCAATATTTTTAATCTTGAAAGAAAAAATGATTCTCTTAAAGATATTAGGTACTTGGATCATCCATACATTAGTTACCTAGGGTTGTGTGTGTTTAACTTAGACATCTACCTTTCTGTTCACTTCACATCTCAAGGGGGAATTTATAAAAGTTATCCAAATTATTTGGACAGTCCTAGTCATGTCTCATTTTCTATTTACAAGTAAGTTCTATGATTGGCATAAAAGGCAGTCAATAACATGATATGCAAACTGAATAAACACTACTCTTTTTATACCAAAAAAAGAAAATGATGTTTTATTTTTTACAAACTATAATCAATACTGAATAAATGGCCTAATAAGTAAAAACAAAATTTATTTTAAATTTAATTAGCACCCTCTTTCCTTATTGTTATACTTGCTAATAAAGCAGATATTTAGCTATTGTGATATAGTAAAGCATCAATCAACTAAAAGTAATAAAAAATTTTAATTTATTAAATTGATTTTAAATTCTTTTCAACACAAATAAGACCACAGGGTATTAATGGTTTTTTTAAAAAATCCACTTACTTTTAGGTTATTTTCTGACATACGCAGATATTTATTCCCCACCTCTTATATCTACTGTGAGGTTTTGGAAGATGGCCTGTGGCCTAAGAAATAGTCAATGATAGAAATTCAATTCTATCTTAAAATTCAATTAAGTTCATTCCTGGTGTGAAGATAGCTTACCAAAGACACCAAATACCAGAGTATCTTCATAAGAGCAAGAAGATGTAGATGAAAGAGAAAAAACAACAGACAAACATAGATTGTTGTAGGTCTAAAGGATGGGTGCCAGAACCTTCAGAAGACTCCATGGGAAGAAGGTGTGGAACAGAACATGAAGCTCCCCAGGGCACCTCCAGTCTCCATAGACCTGACCCAGGATGGCAGGTGCCATATTTCACTACTCACCATGCACCTTTGTCCCCCGAAGGGGGATTCAACTCTTCAGGTTTCATCTGGCTCATTCCCACACAGACATTTCCTAACACTGGCCCAGACTTCAGGAGCCACAGGGGCATAGGTGGTCTCAGGTGATCTGCGGGACTCCAGTCCTGGACATTCTGGGTCAGCAGCAACTGCAAAAGAAGGTTAGACACAACACAACCAGAGTGCTGACTTTTCTCCATCCAGATTCTTTTCTGCTCCCTCCCCTCCCCCAACTATGGCTGCCAAGAGAGACAATTGCACCACCACAGCTTCCACAGAATGGGGTTCATATCTTTCCTCCAGGGGTTCTGCATCTGACTTAGGGGTGCATGGACTGTGCACCAGGTGCTGCTTGCCCTGCAACCACATTAGAGCAAGATATATCCCAAGGCAGTATATGGGCACTATATGGTCAACTGCTTTTGGCACTATATGGGCAACTCAGGACCAGCATGCTTCTCCATGAGGATGTCCATGTGGTCACATCAGGCAGGAGAATAAACTGAGAATCCTAGATGAAGCATAATTTCAGGGTACCCCTCCCCCCACAGGAAGGTTATACTCTCAATTTGGACCAGGATCCTGGGAAGGGAACCTCCTGGCCACATGCAGTCATGGGGGAGCTCAGCTGGCTTAAGGTCCTGCCTGCTAGCATTTGGTGGGAGGAAACCAGAGAGCAAGGGAGGGTGGAGAGGAGTAAGATCTACTCCAGACTGCTAGATTGTGAATCTTAGCTGCCCCTCCCTCATCACAAACAGATTTTCTAGTTGTGTGAGTCCACTTCAGCCCCTCCTTAGAGGCTTTTCCTCTAAGCTGTGAGGAAACCTTTTAAACAGATACCTTGTCAGCTTTGGTAGAGCCTGAGGGAAAGCTTCCCCACCCCAGCCCTGCCCAGTTGCATTCTCCTTCCTACTTCTGCTGTGGCAGAGAATAAGGACTTACCTGAATTTCCAGGGCTCCACCTACCACAAGGGGAAGACAAGTGCTTTTTCTGAGGGGCCAGAGGTAGTCACAGGACCCTAAAACATTGTAGCTTGTTCCTCTCAACAAGGGCCACTTACTGACAGAAAAGCAAATTTGCATGCCCTTTATACTATTTACTTAATCATACAGGGTATGGTTGAGTTTTACCTACAAGCTCCAGTGACTTTCTCAGAGATTAAACTGAATGTGCCATTAGCTAAACAACAGAAAATCCTAAAATAAGAAGCTACAGCTTCTCCGATTGAGAAGGAAGCAAAGGATAAACTCAGAAGACACAAAAAAATTAGAGTGAAAGGACATCCCCAAAAGAAAACAATAACTCTGTACCAATGGAAACTAACCAAAAAGAGAACATCAAAATGATGGATAAAGAATTTTGAATATGGATTGAAAGGAAGTTCTATGAAATGCAAGAGAAAATAGAAACGCAACACAAAGAAACCACAGAAACAATACAGCAAATAAATAAATAATTCACTAAAGGAATTCAATTATTAAGGCAAAAGCATTGGTAACGTACAAAGGAAAATCCATCAGACTAACTGCAGACTTCTCAACTGAGACATGGGGTCTTATTCTGTTTTCTTAACCAGAATAATAGCAGCCCAGAATTTTGTATCCCAGAAAAAAGTTTTTTATGTGAGGGAGAAATAAAGACTTTCTCAGCCAAGCATACGCTGAGGGTATTGGTCAAGACCAGACCTGCCTTGCAGGAAGTACTAAGATCTACATTTTACACTGATCAGCACAATTGACACCCACAAGGGTAAAATCATCCAAATGCTAAAGTTCAGAGTTAGATACCCCAATGGCTACAGATCTAAAACAAAGCAGTAAACTTTCTAGTCAACAGGATGAACAGAAATCTACCCCACTTATTAATTCCTTCAACAAATATGGATAGATTGAATTCTCCTATCCAAGACACATGGATTAAAAAATGCAAGACAAGTATATGCAGCCTTTAGTAAATGCATCTAATCCAAAATAACTCATTCAGATTCAAGGTGAAGGGATGGAAAACAATATTCCATGTGAAGGCAAGTGAAAAGAAAGCCATTTTAATATAAGATAACATAGACTTCAAAGCAACAAAAATAAAGAAAGATGAAGATGGTCATTATATAATAGTAAAGGGAACAATCAACAAGAAGACATAACAATTGTAAATATTTATGCACCTAATACAAGTGTACCCAGATTTATAAAGCAAAGACTACTAGATCTAAACAAGCGATAAACATCATCGTAATAGCCAGAGACTTCAACACCCCACTGACAGAACTGAACAGATTCCTCTAAACAGAAAATAAATAAACACAGAACTTAATTGAGACTCTAGAACAAATTATCCCAACAAACATTTACCAACCATTCTACCCCAAAACTACAGAATATACATTCTTCTCATTAACACACAGAACATTCTCCAAGATTCATCACATCTTAAGAAATAAACCATATATCAATATACTTAAAAGACAGAAATAATACCATGCATCTTTTCAGAGCATAGTAGAATAAAATTAGAAATCAACTCCTACAGAAACAATTCTATACAAATTCATATAAATTTAACAACCTACACTGAACAATTATTGGATCAAGAAGGAAATTATGATGGAAGTCATAAGAGTTCTTCAAATTAAATGACAAAGAGAACACAAGTTATCAAAATAAGTGAGGCTGAGTAAAAGCAGTGCTAGTAGGAAAATACATAGCCTTAAATTCTTACATTAAAAAAAAAAGCAGAAAGATCACAAATCAATCTAATGAATCATCTCAAGGAATTATAAAAGGAAGAGCAAACCAGTCCCAAATCCAGCAGAGGAAGAGAAATAACTAGGGTAAGAACAGAGCTAAATGAAATCAGTAACAAAAGAATTACAAAGATTAAAGAAACAAAAATTTTGTTCTTTGCAAATATAAACAAAATTGACAGACATTTTGCTAGTTTATCCAAAAACAAAAAAGGAAGAAAATAAGTTCCATCAGAAATGAAAAAGGAGATATTAGAAATGATACCAAAGGAATACAAAACATCATTTCTGAATACCATAAAAACCTCTATGTACGTAAATTGGAAAATGTTAAGGAAATGGACAAATTCATGGAAACACATAAGCTCCCTAGGCTTAATCAGGGAGAAATAGAACTCTTAAACAATAATCAATTAACACAATTGAAGCAGCAATAAAAAAAGCCTTCCAACAATAAAAGGTACTGAGCCAGATGGTTTCACACTAAAATTTTACCAGATCTACAAAGAGGAATTGTTATCTATCCTGAAAAAATTATTTCATAACATCAGGAAGGAAAGAATCCTCCCCCCTTGTTCTACAAAGCCAGTATCACAGTGATTTTCAACCAGTGTGCTGTGTGAGGATCTTAAGTGTGCCATAAAAATTTGTAATGATCATTAATTAAATTATTTTCAAAAGAAGTTTAAAGCATAGTGTATTCTTTTCTTTTACTCTTTTGTGGATCAACATAATTTAAATGTGCTGTGGAAGTTTAACTATAGGTTCAAGTATGATAAAAGCAGTTGAAAACACTGTGGTATCACCTTGATGTAAAAGCCAGGAAAGGACACACACAAAAAAGAAACCTACAGACCAATATCCCATATTAATATAGATGTAAAAAGATATCAATAAAATATTATCAAACTGATTCAGCAGTGCCTCAAAAAAGTAATCCACCAAGTGGGCTTCATCTCAGGGATGCAAGGATGGTCCAATATAAATGAGTCTATAAATATTATTCACCACACAAACAGAAGGACAAAGACTATATGATTATCTCAACAGATGCAGAGAAAGCATTTGACAAAATTCAATACCTTCAGATAGACTAATGGCTAATAAACACATGAAAAAATGCTCAAAGAGTCAAATCATCAGAGCAATGCAGATCAAAAACACAATAAGGTATAAGGTATAATGACTTTTTTCAAAATATCTCAAAACAACAGATACAAGTGTGGATGCAGAAAGAAAAGAACTCTTATAAAGTAACTCTTTATTGCAAAGTAGTACAATCTCTATGGAAAGTCACATGGAAAGAAACACATGCAAAATGACACCTGCACTCAAATGTTTATCGTAGTACAATTCACAATCACAAAGATGTGGAATTAACCCAAGTGCCCATCAATACATGAGTGAATTAATAAAATGTGGTATATGTATACCATGAAGTACTCCTTAGAAATAAAAAAAAAAAAAAGAAATGGTGAACTAATATCTTTTGTAACAACCTGGATGGAATTGGAGGCCATTCTTCTAGGTAAAGTATCATAAGAATGGAAAAACAAGCACACCACATGTGCTCACTGTTAAATTGAAACTATCAAGCAACACCCATGTACACAGTTGGTAGTAAAACTCAACAGAAAGCAAGCAGTTGGGAGTGGGCAAGATTAAATTCACAAAGGGGAAATTAAATTAACCCTAACAGGTACAATTCACACTATTGGGGTGATGTGGACACTTATAACTTTGATTCAAACTGTATACAAGTAATTCATGTAACCAAAGCATGTAACCATAATATTCTGAAATTTAAAAAAATTTCAATTAAGTTCATACTACTATTTTACCAAGACACTAATGTAGATATTTTAGAAAGATCTTCATTGACAAATGTTAATCCTTAGTAACTAAAATATATATCCAGAATACCAATTTTCTATTGATATTTAAAAATTCAGTTTTGAAAATGCAAATGACAAATAAGAAGATCAAATGCTCTGAGGAAAGGGAATAATATTTGCTAAATACCTAAGAAGTGCCAGTCATTTTTAGTTACATTAAAAATGCCTAGAACTTTGAGCTTTTATCAATATTTAAATAAGCTTTTTGAAGGAAAGATGTATCTAGTAAAAGAAATTGAAAAATGGTGATTTTCTGAATGCCTCATTTTAAAGTTCATAATTTCATACATTTGGCTCCTTTCTTTTTTTTTTTAGGCAGAGTCTCACTATGTTGCCCTTGGTAGAGTGCCATGGCATCCCAGCTCACAGCAACCTCAAATTCTGGGCTTAAGCAATTCTCTTGCCTCAGCCTCCCAGGTAGCTGGGACTACAGGCGCCCACCACAACACCCAGCTATTTTTTGGCTGCAGTTGTCATTGTTGTTCAGCAGGCCCAGGCCAGGCTTCAACCTGGCAGCCTCAATGTATGTGGCTGGCACCCTACTCACTGAGCTATGGGTGCCACCATATTTGGCTCCTTAAAAAAAAAAAATATTCTAGGCAATGGCAAAAAGATTTGTGCAGTCTATTTCATCTTTGCCATACTGTAGGGAAAATTTTATATTTTGAATGGTTTCCAAACTTTCCTGAGGAACAATAGGAGGCTTTTTGCTTCTGATAGAAGCAGTACATCTTTTTAAAAATACGTTTGATTAAAAACCCTTCAGACATCAACTCAATGCACCCAAAGCAAAGCCTAATCATGTCAAAATGTTTTACTAATGTAATTGTGTTTATGGACCTTGCTATAGACATGACCTTGGTATTACTACAGCAGCATCAAGGTTATGTGCTTAACCATGAACATACGTGATTATGTTTATACATTTTCCTGGCTAACCACAATGAACACACAAAACCATCCATGAAATTCAGCCTTGTAGGGTGCAAGAGTTAAAGGTAGGAAATCACAATGTTAAATATCTTACTTTAAAGGTAAAGAAATGGACACCCCTGAAGGCAGTATGATTCAGGCCAGGCATGGTGGCTCACACTTGTAATCCTAGAACTCGGTGAGGTCAAGGTGGGTGGATTGCTTGAGCTCAAGAATTTGAGACCAGCCTGAGCAAGAGTGAGACCCTGTCTCTACTAAAAATAGAAAAATAAAGAAAAAAAACTAGTCAGGCATCATGGCAAGTGACTGTCATCCCAGCTACTCAGGAAGCAGAGGCAGGAGGATTCCTTGAGCCCAGGAGTTTGAGGTTACTATAAGGTAGGATGATGATATGGCAGTCTAGTCTGGGAAACAGAGTGAGACTGTCAAGAAAAAGAGGGAAGGAAGGAAGGAAAGGAGGGAGGGAGGGAGGAAGGGAGGGAGGGAAGGAAATTCTATTAAAGTTATTTTCAAGCCTAGGACACAATGGGTATCCTGAATCACAGGGCAAAAGTGGGCATTGTAAAAGAATTAATAGTGCATAGAATGACATTTCTAAACTTGTATTTTATGAGCAGAATTATATAAATCTATGTTATGTATATATTGATATGTTTTGTAAATAAGCATCTATTTTCAATCAATATCAGATGTAATCATCTGGATATTCACAGGGAAGGCAGGGTTGTTCCTTCAGTTTGCCAATGTGCTGTTCAATGTCTTAGGAGTGGTGGTTTATCTGAAATGAGATGAGTACTTCTTTCCTGAATATACTCTATTGACTTGTGAGCCACATGTATAAGCTGATCCCTGTTCAAAATGGCTTCACTCTATAGTCTACTAATTCCTCAGTGGTACATCAAGAACAGACAAAAACCCTATAACTTCTATACTTTCTAGATGTTATTGACCCCTAGAGACACCAAACTCTAGAGTCAGCACTTTGCAATCATCAGTTTGTCCCGTGCTGGGCCACCCAAGCCTAATACATTGGCTTCTGTATTGCTCATCACCCCACACACCAAGTCTGAGTTCTCATAACATAGGCTGTTTACACTTTTTCCCTGATGTCATTCCTTCAGACTCTGACTTGCTTCAGACATTGACCAAAGCAATCCGACTTCCTTTCTTCAATCCTCTGCCATGTTCCTTTTTGCCCTAGGTATCAAGTGCCATAACAAGTGGGTTCAGAAGGTCTTATGAGTTGAAAGTGTCCCCTACTAGTTTTTTCTCTCCCTTCTTCAACACTTCTGTCTGTTTCTCTGACATTTTCTCTAAGGAATTAGTAATCGAGGATGGTGACATCTCTTTTATACCTTAGTGTGCTGTCTTGGGCATTTTGACTTATAAAGTGACCATTTGTGGGCCTGTCTTTTTTTTGCTAGATGCCTTGATGGTGTTTTTTTTACTTATTCCTGTTGAAAACCCTACAAAGCAGCCGTTATTATTGCCACCCTATGCCAATGGGAAAATGGGGGTCAAAGATGTTGAGTACCTTGCCGAGGCTAAACAATTAGCAAGAAACGGAGTGAGGATTTGAACTCACTGTCATCTGACTCCAAAGGCCAGGCTTCTCTTATTTTCACTATGAATAATCCAATTTTTATCTAAAGAACCCTCCAAATGCTGGTAATTAAAAAACTACATATGTCATTCTGGGGATTCCAAGTATAGGAAGAATAAGGGAGATATTTGATTTATGTAGCTCTTTATACCCAATGGATAGGAACTACATATTGAATCTAAAACTGGCCCACCCTCCCAGTAGGGATCCTCATTTCCAAGTTTGTAGCTAATCATCACTCCCCAATTTAACCTTAATTAATTTCCTCTCTTATGAACCCTGCAAAACCACCTAACACACTCACTTTTAAAGGTGTGGTAGGAAAGAGAAATGTAATTCTAAGTATCTTTTATGACATTTCTGGGTAAACAGTGGCCTGAGTTATCCATGCTATTCTTTTCACACCCTTGTGCAAACCCAACTGGAGTTTGGACAAGTCTACGTGTGTGACAAGTAACCTTTTTGACACCTGCCTTGAGGATAAGTACATACATTAGTCAACTTCTCTGGCACAAAATGTTCATCCCCACTGAAGAATAAAGTTCATTTCCTCCACGCTCCCTACTCAGTATTTCATTAGCAGGCACATGACATTTCGAAGCTTCTGTGTTCTGACGTAGCTGCTTTAATGTCAAGGACACTGTGATGAAGCTGTTTTGACCCAGCCATGAGAATATTTTGATCTGGCTTTCAAAACACTTTTTTTTTTAAGTAGTAATATATACTGAGCCCTAAATGATTTTATTCTTCTATTTTCTTAATTACTCCAAAGTTGACAATCCTGACACCAATGCTCTGGGACAAATTACTTAGGTGTGAATGTGCAGACTAGAAAACACTCCTGCCTCCCAGTCCTCAATTACTAAGACAATATCAGGGTCTCCCAGTTTTGATATTGGTGTAACAAGATCTCTTCTGGTCTCTCCATTTTGAACCAAAAACAATTAGGAGAGTAGAAGACAAAGAAATGTCTTCGCTGAGAATAAGAAACATCCAGAACCCCACACAAGCGAAGACAGCCTTCGTGCTGTAAAAGCTGAATCTGAGAGAGGAAGCAGGCTGCCTTCGTCTGTGGATTTGTGGGGAAAGCTCTGACTTCATTGGGGTTCTGGGCAGGCTGCGACTTCCCTGAACCCTCAAGTCTCAGAGGGCAGGAGAGCTAGAGCTGCGAGGGGAAAAGTAAAGACGTGGCACCTTTGCAAGAAGAGCAGGCTGACCTCTGAAGAGCAGCAGCAGAGTGAAGAAACAGCAGGTGCTGCACAGCTGCTCAAGGCTGGAACTGGAACCTGAGCTAGGAAGACTACCTGCCCAGAGTAGAATTAAATCCCTGCTGTAGGATTTTAGTGGGAAAATATTCAGAGATAAGAGATCAACAGACTGAAGTCTAAGCTGCCTACCACTCTGGGTCCTCCCCAGTTCTGCTCTCCTGGAAACAGCTGATCCAGGACAAGCATTCTCATTCAAACTTGAGAAGCAATAATTAAAAACAAACAAACCGAAAAAAAAAAAAAATCACTGATTTAAGACTTAAGGAAAAATGTTTCAAGAAAAAAGAAGAAAAGAAACATAATAAGCAGACTAAGATGCCCATTATCTGAATTGAATTAATTTAATTTAACCTAAGATGATTAAAAATGTTCAACAAATAGTTTCAACAAATAGTTCTCCATGAAACCAGATAGGTTAAATAAATTATGACTTCTCCAAAACAAGGGGTCACAGAAAGCTCAAAGAAGAAATGATAACAGAAGATTATGTGCAACCTGTGCAGACCTTAGAAACAATTTATATAAAACACAGTTTATTAATTCCAGAAGGTTTGGTAAGACATATCCAGAAACGTTCCTAACTACCTGGTACTCTTCCCTGGTGAGGCAGGTGTTTGTCGGCCATCTGATACATTCAACTTGTCCAGTTTTTCTCAGGCTAATTACAGGAATTACTTAGGCTATATATTCTAGCCAAATATACTGACGCATGCCTATTGTTACTCATTTAGTGCTATATATAGTATTTTATCATTTTTATGGTGATTTCCGGGTTTTGGTAAGTATAGAAATGTATAGGTCATTTAAAAATTTCTTTATATTTCTGATTTCTAAATGTATTTTACTGTGGTTAGAGAATGGAATCCATTTAATATTGGATTAATTGTTGTTAAGAATATTTTATATTGGTTTCAATACTATTATGAAATGAATATATAAACACACATTCGTACAAATGACAAAACACAAATATAGTCTAGCAAGGGGGAGGGGCGAAGAGGGAGAGAGAGGGGAGGGAGGAGGGCGACTGGACGTTGGGTGGGATCTCACCCAATGTGCACAATGTAAGGGTACATTTCAAAATAACTAAGGGTAAATTTTAAATGTCTTACAGACTTACAGAAAACAAGTAAGTGAGGTGATGGCAGAGTTAATCAGTTTGATTTAAGCATTCCACATTGTCTATCAAATCATTACATTGTACCTCATAAATGTATACAATTATGATTTTAATTAAAAATTAATTTAAAAAAAGAATTTTTATGGGCTAGCATGTGGATTTTATATATATATATATATAAATAAATAAAAGGGAAGGAGGAAATGGATTCCAAACTATCAGCCCACCCCCTCAAAAACACACAAGAAGCATTAAAAATATTACCCACAGGCAGTGCTTGTGGCTCAAAGCAGTAGGGCGCTGGCCCCATATACCACAGGTGGCAGATTCAAACCCTGCCCCGGCCAAAAACTGCAAAAAAAAAAAAAAAAAAAAAAATATATATATGCAGACACTGAAGCCGTCTCCGCTTACAAAGCCACTGAAAGGAAACCACCTGGGCCTTCTCACCGTCTCTCTCCACTCATGGAGACTGACCTGTTGCTCCCCCTGGAGCGTATTTTTTGTGTAGGTTCTTCCTGTCTGCAAATAAGCCATTTGTGTCTTACACTGGCCCTGGCCCTGCTTTTGATGCCTTCCAGCAAGGGAGCCAAAGAACTAGGGCAGTCGTCTGTTCAGGGGCCAGAGCTGGCAGTGAGTGTCTGCAGATACCCCGGACTGTCCAGCCAAGAGCCCAGTGTAGAAATGTCACATTAGGGCCACTGCAGCACAAACTCCAAGGAACACCATCATATATATGTACCATTCACATAGTAGTTTGTGTTTTATTGTAAAAATTCTATGGAAATGATATGAAAGCTTCCCTACAGTTCTGATATTAAATTCAGTCCATCAACCTTTTGTCCAATTTCTAATGAGCAACACTTTCTGAAATTGTGTTTTATTGTATCTTCTATGGAGACAGAATGGTGGTTTAATGATTTTGCTAGTACCAACTTGAAATTGACAATTTTCTGTGAAAGTTACCAGAGTTGTCTTTGGTTTTGATTTATGACTAGTCCAGAATTAATCTTGGATTCAGAGTTTTATTGTATTTGAACTGAACTGACATTCACCGACTGCTGTTTCCTTGAAATACCTTGTCTCAGCGGGTTGCAGATGATTAAGGGCAACCACCCTACCCATCTAGCAATGCTTGTGTTCCCAAGTACACTGTGAGAAAAATGTAGTGAGAAGCATGCCAAGAATCTTCAGTGCTTCCTCCTACTTTTACTACAACAGCAAAAGCACTTGTGATCAGTTAAATCAGGAAAAATCCAAATAGGCACCACATTGAAATGTACACACGAGGGATGGGCCAGCAAAGGAGGATGTGGGGGAAATCGAGGGAGTGAATCCACTCAGAGGTGGGAGCCGTCAGGGACGTCTTTGCACACTTTATTTGGTAATAAAACAGGGCTTTAACATTTAAAAGCAGCCTCTTTACACAGTCAAGATAAAATGATCGCAACAAAATGTCACCATTGTCAAAATGTCATGTCAAAATAACCTAGTCAAAATGTCCTTCTGGATGTCAGCCTGCTCCAGTTTCGAGATCTCACTCTTTCACCCCTGAAATATCGCCATGTTCCTGACAAAAGCAAACATTGCCTAACGCCTGCCACCTTGGTCTGATCTCCACTGTCCCTGCTTGTCAGGCTCTGCTTCATTCATTCTTTGATTTGTAGGTATTTTCAGGGTGTGCAGTATAGGTGGATGTATTCTCAACAACAATGACAACAACAACAACAAAATCAATAGAGATCGATAGCCCATGCCATATCCCAGACGCTGCTTTAATTATTTTACATGTATGGACTCATTCTGTCCTGCACAATCCATATGAAGGGGCCACTATTTTATTCCCATTTTCAAAACAGGGAAACTTTTAGGTAGACATAGATTTACTTGGTATTTTGCCTAAGATCACAGTTTAACAAATGGTGTAGCTGAGATTCCTGCACATACATTCTGGCTCCAGAGCCTGGGCTTTCAGCCACTGTTGAGTTTACTGTTTTGTACTAATACTAAACCTCACACTATACATCAAGAGCTGTCAGAACTAGGTTTGACAATATAGGCCAAGAACTTATCCTAGGAAAAGTGCTACATACCTCATTGCCGAATATCACCATAGTCACCTTCAAAGTCCTCCCCTGGCCATCTGACAACAGCTTTGATGGCCATTCCAGAAAAAGATTTCCAAAATTCCTTTGAAAAATGGACTAGATGCTGGCTTCAGTGTACAGCTTCTCCAGGGGTATGCCTCAAAAGTGGCTATCGTGGTATCACTTTTTCTAGGATGAATTTGTGAACTTAATTGTCTGACCTCCTAGATTACTATATGGACTTCAGGGTAAATTGATGTTGAAGTCCCAACTTCCAGTCCCTGAACCTGGGACAGCATTCAGAGACAGGATCTTTATAGTGACAATGAAGATTAAATGACTTATAGGAATGAACCCTGATACGATCTGACTGGTGTCCTTATGTGACGAGGAGATTAGGACATACCAGAGACATCAGAGGGATATGCTAACAGTGAAAAGCTCTTAGGGCACGTGAGAAGGAGGCCATCTAAAACCCAAAGCAGGGCCCGGTAGAAACTTATATTGCCAACACCTTGATCTTGGACTTCCAGCCCGTCGTACTATGAGAAAATAAATGTCTGTTGTTAGTGACCCAATCTAGGGTGTTTCGATATGGCAGTTCTCACAGATTAACACAGTTGAGAAGCCTGGTTGTGGGTATACAGATCCATGGATGAATGTGTTATGCAACATGTTTTTTAATATTTCAGTTTCAGATATGTATCCAGTAAAAGTGAGTTCCTCAGACAGCTGGTGAATAAGGTTGGTTCATATTGTCTGACAGTTTTGATTCTTGTATGCGAGCATGAGCATGTAGATATTATCTGTGTGAAGTTCTAACAATGCCATTTTTATGCTTTCAGCCCTAATGTATGCAGGGGATAATTGTATTAGGTGGGCTAATATTGATATTTGTGAACAACATTTATATATAGCTGTTTGAAATAAAACTTGGGTTCATTTCACTTGCAAATCTTCATGGTGGCTTATGTTAATGTCATGATTAGACAATTTATATCACTGACCTAAACAAAAATAAAATAAATGCTTACAGTGGTAATTATTTTTTTCAGAGAAGTGTCAAATATATATGCATTTAAATAAATATGCCTTATACAAAGTCATTTGGTGACAATTAAGTAAATTATATTAAACCAAGATTTTCCAAAGCATATGTAACATTATGTAGATAAAAATTCACATGGAATACATTTTAAAAGGAATTGGATGTCTCGTGTAAAATGTGAAAGAGAAAATTTTATCATTTTGAGAATTTTGTTTCATTACTCAAATATATCTTCAGTTAAATTAATGCCAAAAACTTTTATTTATTGAAAGGTTATCTTCTTTTTATGTTTAAAAAGACTAATAAATTGTCTTTGAATAATAAAGACAACTAACTGTATACCAGGGGGCCATCCAGAATTACATAGGCAATACCTAAATTTAAAGCATAAGCTCAAAACTGAGACTTCTATTATTAGAACTTCAGGTAAAACCAAACTTTGACAAAAATCACTTAAGAGAAGCAGGACTGAAGTTGAAGAGAGGGGAGGCTTCTGGTGTCTCTTCTGTCCCTTCTCATACTGTTTGAATTTCTAAACATGCGTACACATTGTAAGCAATTTATATCTTAGTCACAAAGGTTATCTCCACAGTGATCCAATGAGCCATTTGTGTTTATTTCCTTTTAGGTACTTTTTTGTGTTTAAAAAGAAAAGCTTAAAAATACAACTTTAACATAGTTTGTAATTAAGCAATGCCTCTCATCTTCTTCAAAATAATATGTAAAATGTTTCCTTTGCTGCTTCCAAATTGACGGTTTTAGTATTCACTACCAGTATCAACGGACTTTATTCTGTTTGGACACTAGAGGGAGTTTAGAAATGAGATGAAATACACTGAAGAACCAAAATGGCTTTCCTTACTCACCTTGAGAACTTTATAGAACTAAAGCATCACTATGACTGTGGCTGACTTTGTACACATTCCTAAGAGTTTGTATGTAAGTTGAGTCATATCTTAAGTGCTCTAGGGAGCTTGCTGTTGAGAAGTGTCCTAGCATGAATCGTCTCAAAAAACAATGAGATTTTCATAAAACAGGTAATCACTGCCAATTTATCATTTCATGCAAGATTCTAGTTTATTTGTAATCGCCTTTACCACCAGATACTGTGAACCTGAAGTGTGATTATATTGGTGCAATCAGTTTTTCACCAATCAGTTTTTCAAGCCTTGGAAAATACAACTGGGAATAAACATTTACTGTGTCTGGAATGTTTTCTTCCCCCCCATTAAACTAATGTAAATTACTAACTGTCTGATTTCTATTAGATAGCCCTACATCTGTTCCTTCATTTGACAATTTCCTTTGCTGCTCTCTATATGCTAGGAACAGTAATGGTCATAGGTGATAAAATAATATAATCCTGAGCTCAAAAGCTTTGCATCTAGTTGGAAGGCAGAGAATAATCAAATAAACAAGTAGGTGGGTAAGATATTATTAGAAAAGGGTGGATGAGCTAAGCAAAAACAAAGCATCAGGGGGTGAACATGAGTAATAATATCTGGTTTTCCTGAACTTCTTAGTATTTGTAGGTTACACTTTTCCACCCTCTTGAATTCATTCATCACTGACTAGTTCTGGTCAATACCATGTGCATGAAAGGGCGATGTGACTGCCTTAAAGGCATGATGAGATAAAGGAAACTGGAGTGCTGAGCCAATGCAAAAAGGTTTCACGCCCATAATCCCAGAACTTTGGGAGGCCAAGGTAACAAGATCATTTGAGATCAGGAGTTTAAAATGAGCCTGAGCAAGAGGCAGATGCCCATCTCTGCAAAAATTAGGAAAATTACCCAGGCCTGGTGGCATGTGCCCATGGTCCCAGCTACTCAGCAGGCTCAGACAGTTTGTTAAAGCTGATAAAAATTTGGAGCTGTCTGTTACCACAGCATAATCAAGCCTGTCCTGACTGATACACAGGATTAGGTGATGGGGGGTGACAGAGGAATGTCTCAGGATGATCAAAAAAAGGTTCTCTGATGACACAGCAATAACAGCACAGTTACTTAATTGGGTGTGCACTTGAGGGTCAAGAGGGGGTATCCATGGAGAGGAACAGTTCTTAAATATTGCCAGTGGGTCCACTGCTTGTGAATTATAAAGATGCTTGTCAAAAGCATAGAAATCTTTATTTGTTGCATTAGAATCTCCAGGGAGGCAACCTTAGGATTCTGTGATTTTTTTTTTTTTTTTTTTTTTTTTTAGACAGAGCATCAAGCTGTCGCCCTGGGTAGAGTGCTGTGGCATCACAGCTCACAGCAACCTCCAACTCCTGGGCTCAAGCGATTCTCCTGCCTCCACCTCCCGAGAAGCTGGGACTACAGACCCCCACCACAATGCCTGGTTATTTTTGGTTGCAACCGTCATTGTTGTTTGGCAGGCCTGGGCTGGATTCGAACCCGCCAGCTGAGGTGTATGTGGCTGGCGCCTTAGCCGCTTGACCCACAGGCGCCGAGCCAGGATTCTGTGATTCTATTTTATTTTATTTTTTATTTTATTCAGACAGAGTCTCACTATGTCTCCCTCACTAGACTGCTGTGGTGGGCTTGGGCTTAAGCAATTCTCTTGCCTCAGACTCCCAAGTAGCTGTAACTACAGGCACCCGCCACAAGGCCCAGCTATTTTTTATTTATTTATTTATTTATTTTTGGCTGAAGCTGTCATTGTTTGGCAGGCCCAGGGTTCAAACCTGCCAGCTCCAGTGTATGTGGCTGGCACCCTAGCCCTTTGAGCTACAGGCACCAAGCCGGATTCTGTGATTTTAATAAACTCTCCAGGTTATTTTGAATGCACAGCTCCTGAAACCACAGATTTCAGCTTCAAGCCTTCATTGTTTACCTTGCTGAGATATATTCTACAATAGCTGGAATTTTAAATTATTTGCCTCTCAGTCTTTTCTTTACTCTGACAGGGAGAAAATAAAGGGAAGATTGCATTTCACTTCTCATCAAGACAACTTTCTTTTCTCTCTGTAGTTCTGACAGAATATGATTCCATTTGTGTCTATCTTAGTTTGATGGAATCGACTTTAAGTCTTCAAGTCATAATAATATCAAAGATAGGTTGTTGTATTTGTTTGTCTTATATTGACAGGATCAAATTGTAACTTAAAGAATACCATTTTGAGAAAGAAAAACATGTAGGTAGTCTAGAATGTTTTTGCTGTTAGAATATAAAATACAATAAGAATCACTTATCTGAGTGCTTACCACATGCATGCAATCACCCTGCAAGCTAATCTGTACCTCTCAATGAAACTATATTTTCAGAAAAATGGTGCTTTAATATTTTTGCTCTTTTCCTTTCAATGATACTCTAAAAATATATTTTAGTAACTATGTTTATTAGGTAAATGAAATAATTTAGCCCAATGAGCTGTAAAAGAAGTAATTCTTAAGTAGTGGTGAATAAGGGTCTTCATTCGAGTTTTTTAATGTATATAGAAACTGAAAATAACTGAATCTGCATTCAAGGCTTTCAATTTGGAACTAAAAGAGAAAAATCTGTGGCCTAAGGGGGGAACATCTACTGCAGAACATCACTTTGTACACTAGCCCGTATTAGATGTTTCAATTTTATTTTTTTCAAAGCCAAATATAAGGTATATATTGAACATGGACCTCTTTACAATACTGTATAAAAGTGCATTTAGGATTAAAATAGGGAGAGAAAATATGCAAGGCAGACTGATTACATATATTGATCTCTACTCCATCACAGAACCCCTTCAATAATACCAAAAATCTATAATGTATGCAATTTTGTGCCTTTGTACAAACCTAAAACACAGGATACAATCCTACTGGCTACAGAATGAAGACGTCGATAGCAGTGAATGCAAAGAAGAGGATGCCAGTTCACCATGAACTCTGGGTAGCTGGAACCACAGCCTACCAAAGCTGCAGCCCACAAGATTCCCAGGATTCCTCCAGATGGGAAACTAGGTGTAAGAGTGGCTGAATGAGTGAATGAGTCTAAAAAATCTTCAGAGAGGCCCTAAATGACAAAACAGTTATCACTGGATTTCTGAGTCGCTTATTTACTTCAAATTCCAGATGACTCTAGCAAAATAAAGGGATAAATATTTAATGTTTACTAATTTCCCTCATACAGAACCTTGAAAAGAATCTAAACAGTAATTTGGAGGAGACCTCTTTCTGACAGTTGAATGATCCTTTAAATTCAATGTGGTGTTTGGGTTAAACAATATTTGGTTAATTATTATTGTTGTTGTTAAATTCACCACCAGAGGGAGCTCATCTATTCTTTCCTCTAAAGACCAACAGGCAGTGAGGTAATGACAATTTTTTCTCCTAATTTTAGCATTAAAAATATATCATTTTTGCCTGGGATAAAGATTGGAATGTTTATTTAAATTTAGGCATCTTTGGAAGCAGAAAGAGAGACTTTAATCAACCACAAATTTGTTCAATTCGTTATCTCCTCACAACTCCTCCACTTGAAAATAGAAACTAAAATGAATCTACCTGGAGAATTATGTTTTTATGTACCTCTCTAGAATCTTAAAATGTATTCTCTTTTCATATACTCTGACTTAAATTTTACTATACCTTTCCAATGAAGCATCATTAGTATTTTCTAGGCTCTTTGAGTTGAAGGACAAAGGAAGGATCTTTGAAGAAAACGATTGGCTGATGGATCATGGCTAAATCATTTGAAAATTTTGGATATCTAAAATTGACATCTCCATCTGTAGAGAGATCTACCTTTGATGTTAATAGTAATTAATATGAATTGTGAACCAGGAATGAAAAAGATCCTAGGACCCTTATCATTCACTAAATGGCTTGATCTATAATGAATTTAAAAAATGAAGTTAATCTTTTTGTTGTAGGCAAGTTAATGATCTCTGAACATAAACTAAAAATCAAGTCCCAGAAGATAATATTTTAATTTTCCCTTAGTATCTGCTTGTCAAAAAAAAAAAAAAAGAGAATTAGATCTATTTAATTCCTTCTTAATTGCCAGCATGCTCTTGAGGAAGCAGGACCATTGTGACACTTTTGAAAACTTAGTGATTCTCTTATGCCTGTAAATAATTGAATATTATCAACATCTAGTGCTGAGAAGGAGATGCACTATTTCATAAGTATTTACCGCATTTTTATAGAACCTGTGACCATGGCAACAAGGTGCTGCTGACTGACCCCAGTGGAGGCCACTCTTTCTGCTTTATCTAAATTGCTACTGGGAGCAACGAGCTTTATAGATTTATTGAACTGCATTAGATTATGGGCATTTTTGAAGGAGTTCCAAATGGGAGAAATGGCTTATTTTTATCCAAAAAGTAGAGCTGTGATGTATGCTCTGTTTTCTGCAGGTAATATTCATACAGGATTTAAGGAATTTGAGAAACAAAGGAGAGAGATTTGTGGATGAATGAGGCAGTCAGATCACATATGCTTATCTCTGCTCCATCTTAGAACCCCTTTCAATAGCAGTTAAAGGATATAAGGTATAAAATTATGTGCCTTTCTACAAAGACAAGAGAGCAGGAGAAGGGGAGAGAGCTGGCTAGATTGTCAACAGAATTTTGAAAGCTGGAAAAATAGACGGATGAGTCATAACGGATCTAGCAGAGCAGAGATGCTGAAACCACACTGTCTGTAGGGGCGGAGGAAACGACCATGATGAGCAACCTGATTCATCCATAGACCCTCAGAGGCGCAGCGACTGAACAGATTAGACTCTCTGAATGAGGTACAGTATGTGGAGTGAAGCTGAAAACAGGACCCAGCTGACTGAGCTCTCACATCCCCAGACACTGCATTAGGTAATTCCCCTGGAGGGGGAAGCTGAGGGAGCAATGGGTCGCTGGGCAGAACACAGGGATGATGAATGGAAATCTGGATACCAAAGAGCCAGACACCCAGCTTCCTGCCTCACCCAGCTCTCAGGCGTGTACCAACTGGACTGGGCATTGGACAACTGGTTTGGAGAAATAGCAATGTACTGCCTTTTTAAAATCATCAATCTCATTTTGTATCAAACTTTTAAAATTAAATACATATATTCATCACAAAAAATAAAAATGAATTATTAATAGCAGGAAAGATCTGCTTTGCATCTGTGGCCCCAAGCAGTGTAGATTATGTACATGGCACATAGTAAATAATTTTAGCATGCATACAGCCACTTAATTATGCCAAGCTGACATCTCATTCCGGGGCTGATCCTGTTGCCTTGGAATTGACCACAAAGGGTCAAAGTGAGGCCAGAAAGTCTGCAAGTAATGCTGCATTCTAAAAAGAACTACGAATAATGAAGGCCAGAGGTGTAATAAAAGAGGCCTTGCCTCCCAGAGCCACTCTCCAGATAGCTACCTTTTGACTTTTCCTTCCCTATCTCCCTTAGGACATAAAAGGAGAGAGAACTTGGGTGTGGACCATAAAGGAGGAGAAAAACATTGGAATTCCAAACCTTGACTCTACCTATAGGGATGTGTACAGCTTTGGGAAGGGGAATTATACCTGTTTTCCCTGCAAGGTAAAAAAGAGGGTATATTAGTTTCCTGCTGTTGCTGTAACAAATAGCCACAAGATTAGTGGTATAAAACAATGCAAATTTGTTATCTTGCAGTTCTATAGGTAAGAGGTCTAAAATGGGTCTTCCTGGGCTAACATCAGGTGTTGACAGAGTCACACTCCTTTTTAAAAACTCTGGGAGGAAATCTATGTCCTTGCTTTTCTTAACTTGTACTGTCTGTCTCATTCCTTGGTTTGTGGAGCCCTTCTGCATCTTCAAAGCCAGCTGTGGCCAGCCACGTCTTTCTCCTAGTGCATACTCTGACACTGAATGCCAGTGGTAGGCCACCCTCTTCCACATTTATAGTGATTACACTGGGCTTCCTGAATAATCCAGGATAAACTCCTTATTTTAATGTCAGCTGATAACAACTTAACTCCTCCTTACTATGTAACATAACATATTCTCTGGTTCTGGGGACTATGACATGGATGTCTTTGGGAGGAGGAAGGGAGGCATATTTCTACCTACCACATAAGGGCTCTAAGAAAGCCATTCAGAAAACTCTGGAGCATCTATGAGAAGAGATAGCATCACTTCCAAGTTGGACATAAGCTTAGACTGCTCAGGCCCATTATTTAACCTACCAGAGGAGGAAATAATGAAACATAAATGGCAAACTGGAAAGAGGGAGCAGAGGACACTCTATGATCTCATGTGGGGAGGATGCTTTCTCCTGTGTATTGAGCAGAATGACAGAAGGAAGCCAGGTCAGAGGTATCTTTCTGCCAGCCAGGACCCCAGGCAGAGAAGGAAGAAGCTGTGACCATGGTAGTGATAGTTGGGAATGGAGATGAATGAGGTGAAGCTGAGTCTCCTGTGAAGGCAACAGGTACCGTGCGGAAACCCCATGGGCTCAGCACCTCCAAACTGACTTACTATGGACCCTTGAGAGCCAGCACTTTTCCTACTGTAACAAGGATAACAGGGAAGGTCAAATTGGCCAAAAGAGCAATGGCCATCAACAATAGTGCAATTACATGGCCAGTTAAAGAAAATAAAAGGGATTTTCTTTTTCTTGCATCTCATCTCCCATTTGCCCAACTCCAGAGGAGTTAGACTAGAAGGAGAGGCACGGGTGCCTTGGGAAAATACACCAAATTCCCATGTGTACTCAGGATCTTCTTGCCTCATGTTAGTGGAGGCCAGGTTGGGCAAAGTATAGGATTACAATTTTAAATTGATCTAGATTGGACTTTGAAAAACTTTTTACTGAAATATAATAAACCTACTGGAAAGTCCACCGAAGCATATACTGATGTATGAATTTTCAAACCTTGAACACACAAATGTGACCAATATTCATATCAGAAACAAAATACCATATTACCAATCCCCCAGATGCTTCCTTGTTACCTCCCCGTCTCAAATCCTGCTCCCTGAAGAGTGACCAATATCCGGAGTTTAAACAGCATGCCTTAGTTTCATTCGGTTTTTGTACTTTATACAAATGTAACCATGCATTATATTTAGGATCTGACTTCTTCATTCACTGTTAGGTTTGTAAGAATCATTCATTACTTGGGTTATTTATTCACATTATTGTAAAGTATTCTCTTGAGGGAATAGAACACAATTTATCCATTCTATTGTTTATGGGCATAAACATACTTCCAGTTTATGGACATCAAAATATAGTACTACAGTGTATATTCATCTAGTGTACTTTGTTGAAAAAATGTTCACTTTTTTGGTGGACATGTACTCAAGAGTGAAATATTTGTATCATAAACACATGCTATCAAATAGTTTCATAGTACTCAGCCCTACTATGAAACTAATTTAGGGCTTTCACATGAAAGCTATAACCCAGTTACAACCTAAGAATAGGGGGAAGAGGGAAGGGGAGGGAGGGGGGAAGTGGACAGAGGGAGGGAGATTGGTGGGATTACACCTGCAGTGCATCTTACAAGGGTATATGAAAAACTTAGTAAATGTGGAATGTAAATGTCTTAGCACAATAACTAAGAAAATTCCAGGAAGGCTATGTTAACCAGAGTGATGAAAATGTGTCAAACGGTTTATGAAACTAGTATATGGTGCTCCATGATCACATTAATGTACACAGCTATGATTTAATAAAAATAAATAAATAAATAAATAAATAACAGAGATTATTAAAAAGTTAAAAAACAAACAAACAAATAGTTTCCAAAAAGCAGAATGTAAGTCCTGTTGTTCCACCACTTTCATGCTTATTGGTCTCTATTTCATTTCAGCTGTTCTACTGAGCATGTTATAATATCCTATGATAGTTTTAATTGTATTTTTCTGATGACTAATGAGATAAGCAATTTTGTATATATTTATTGGCCATTTGAATACCTTCTTTTATGATGTCTCTAATCCTTTGCAATTTTTTACTGAGTTGTCTTGCTTTTATCGATTTATAGGAGTTCTTTATGTATTCTAGATATGGATCTATACAAATCTCACTATATCTTATGCATAACTTCTGCTGGGTAGGCTACATTTTCATTTCCTTTTAATAATGTCTCCTGATAAACATGGGTTGTTAATTTTAATAAAGTCCAATTTGTTAATATTTTTCCCATGTGGTAAATATGTTTTCATGACTCCTTTATGAAGTTTTTTGCACCTCCAAGAAAGTAAAGTTGTTTAGATTAGATTTTTATTAACTGAATGTGACAAGAAAGCTATGGATCCTACAGAAAAGGCTGATTAAACTAAGTGTGGTTGTGAGTACTGGCTGGAGACAAAGAAAATCTTGTCACATCTGCACCTCACCCATTCCAGGCTATCTGAAGAACTACAAAAAGAAAATATAGGTATAACAATCCAAGATGGCATCCGAGTAACAGCTTCCCTGCAACAGGGCATGGTGAATCTGGGGAGATAAAACTCCAGGCATCTCTGGCTGGTGAGATTTGCCTGTAATTATCCCTTTGAGGATACAGGGAGTCAGCAAGGGATTTCTGGACCCCCAAATGAGGACAAAAACAGTGGAAAACTGGCAAGTGGTTGCGTGTGTTCAATCGACCTAATCCCACCAACAGCTGTAAGTACAAGCAACAGTGAGACTGCAAACCAGAAAGGTCTTACCTGTGAACTGTTTTGGTGTTTTGGACTTGGCACTCAGTTGAACAGCCTGGGGGAAAGCTTCAACAGGAGTGTGGAGAAATTTGGGCATTGTCTAGGGCCCCAGACTAAGCCACTGAGCCGGACGGCGCTAATAGTGTTTGGCTGTGGGCCACAGGGAGCCATTGTGAGAGAACTACCCCCAGCAAGGTCTGCCCTCAGGGTCACAGAGCAAGGATTAGATAGGAGCTAGTAACCTAGTGACTGAGCAGCCTAAAGGCATGAACTGAGCTGCCTTACACCCTTAACCCTCAAGGGTAGAGTGAGACCAGTTTTGGCACACTGGAACCAAAGCTGTTGCCCTGGGTAGAGTGCTGTGGCATCACAGCTCATAGCAACCTCAAACTCCTGGGCTTGGTGCTGCCTGGACCTCCATAAGAGCTGCACCATGATACCCAACCCACGACCCACACCTGCTGGGCCACCACATGCCCAGACCAGGAACTGCAGTAGCTGCATGGACATAGCTCCTATGTCCTCCCACCTGTACCCTCCCTGACTCAACACTGGCACACTTGTCTGGACAGGGACTCTGGTAGCCACGTGCCCTCTGTAGCCCGCCCTGCCTCTGCGCAGAGCCCTTCTCCTGGCCAGAGACTGCTTGAGCCTTGGGCTCTCTGTGTCAAAGTCACTGGGTGCCAGGCACTCCAAGAAATGTGCACACCACCTCCTGCCCAGTTGCTGGATCCGGGTGTGTCACACTCTGGACCTGCTTCCACAACCAGAACTCCCTGGCTGGGGAAGCCCCAGAGGAACTACACAGGGTCATTCCCTACAAAGATCCAGCAACAGTAGAGTATCGCGCTGGGGTCTAATCTTGGAAAGACACTTCCCCAACTCTGAGGACGGCCAGAGGCAATGGTGAAAAACAATCATGAGGCGAAATCAACAGAAAAAATCTGGCAATATGAATAATCAGAGTAGATCAACTCCATCAAGGATCAATGGGGCAGACACAGCACAAGATCCCATGCACAAACAAATAGCTGAGATGTCAGAAATTGAATTCAGAATGTGGATAGCAAATAAGATCAAATTAGAATTCCAAGCACTAACCCAAATGTATCTCAAGAATTCAACGAATTCAAAGACCAAATGACCAAAGATTTTGACACATTGAGAAAAGAAGTTGCAGCCCTCAAAGATCTGAGAAATACAGTACAATCACTCAGTAACAGAATGGAGCAAGCAGAAGAAAGGATTTCTGACATTGAAGACAAAGATTTGAACACTCGCAAACTCTCAAAAAAGAAGAGAAATGGAGGGCAAAAACAGATCACTCTCTCAGAGAGCTCTGGGATAATTTGAAGAAAACCAATATTCGTTTTATAGGGATCCCCAAAAGCAATGAAGTGGCTTCAAAAGGCCCAGAGTCTCTTCTCCATGAGATTATGAAGAAGAACTTTCCAGGCATGCCAAGAGATTCTGAAATTCAAATAGCAGACAGTTTCAGAACTCCAGCATGACTCAACCCGAATAAGACATCCCCCAGACACATCATAATCAATTTCACTAAAGTTAATATGAAGAAGAAAATTCTGAAAGCTGCCAGACAAAAGAAAACCATTACCTACAAGGGGAAGAATATTAGAATAACTGCAGATCTCTCTGCTGAAACCTTTCAAGCTAGAAGAGGATGGTCATCGAATTTTAATCTCTTAAAACAAAATAACTTTCAACCCAGGATCCTATACCCAGCTAAACTGAGTTTCATTTATGACAGAGAAATTAAATACTTCAATGAAATTCACATGTTGAAGAAATTTGCCATAACTAAACCAGCTCTCCAGGATATTCTCAGACCCATCTTCTACACAGACCAGTGTAATCCTCCACCACAAAAGTAAACCCACCCAGAAAATTTTGATCAAACTCCAACTTCCACTGTTGCAAAAGGATTAAAAATGTACACTGGAATCTCAAAAGGCTTATCAATACTCCCAATTAATGTGAATGGTTTAAATTGTCCTCAAAGAGGCACAGGTTGGCTGACTGGATACAAAAACTAAAGCCATATATCTGCTGCATCCAAGAATTGCATCTTACATTAAAAGACAAATATAGACTCATGGTGAAGGGATGGTCATCTATATTCCAGGCAAATGGAAAGCAGAAAAAAGCAGGCATTGCAATCCTGTTCGCAGATGCAATAGGCTTTAAACCAACCAAAATAATTAAGGATAACGATGGACAGTTCATATTTGTTAAAGGTAATACTCAATATGATGAGATCTCAATTATTAATATTTATGCACCCAAACACAATGCATCTCAATTTATAAGAGAAACTCTAACAGACATAAGCAACTCGATTTCCTCCACTTCCATAGGAGTTGGAGATTTTAACACCCCTTTACCAGTCCTGGATAGATCCTGCAAAGAAAAGCTAACCAAAGAAATTTTAGATTGAAACTCAACCATTCATTAGCAGACATCTACAGAACATTTCATCCCAACAAAACTGAATACACATTCTCTCAGCAGCCCATGGAACATACTCCAAAATCGACCACATCCTACGCCACAAATCTAACCTCAGCAAATTTAAAAAATAGAACTTATTCCTTGCATCTTCTCAGACCATCATGGAACAAAAGTTGAACTAAATAACAACAGGAACCTGTATACCCATACAAAAACATGGAAGCTAAACAACCTCATGCTGAAGAATACATGAGTTATAGATGAAATTAAGAAGGAAATCACAAAATTTTTGGAACAAAACAACAATCAAGACACAAACTACCAGAACCTCTGGGACACGGCAAAGGCAGTCCTAAGAGGGAAATTTATAGCACTGCAAGCCTTCCTCAAGAAAACAGAAAGAGCGGAAGTTAATAACTTAATGGGATATCTCAAGCAACTGGAGAAGGAAGAACACTCCAACACCAAACCCACCAGAAGAAAAGAAATAACCAAAATCAGAGCAGAACTAAATTAAATTGAAAACAAAAGAATTATACAACAGATCAATAAATCCGAAAGTTGGTTTTTGAAAAGATCAATAAGATACATAAACCTTTGGCCAACCTAACCAGGAAAAAAAGAGTAAAATCTCTAATTTCATCAATCAGAAATGGTAATGATGAAATAACAACAGACCCTTCAGAAATTCAAAAAGTCCTTAATGCATATTACAAGAAAATCTACTCTCAAAAATATGAAAATCTGAAAGAAATTGACCAATACCTGCAAGTACGCCACCTGCCAAGACTTAGCCAGAATGAAGTGGGAATGATGAACAGGCCTATATCAAGTTCTGAAATAGCATCAACTA
>CAUYPK010033033.1:0-16449 GCA_963574355.1 Loris lydekkerianus
GGTCATGATGTATAATTTGTTTGATGTGTTGCTGGATTCTGTTTGTTAGGATCTTGTTGAATATTTTTGCATCTATATTCATTAGTGATATTGGTCTATAATTTTCTTTTCTTGTTGGGTCTTTTCCTGGTTTGGGGATTAAGGTGATGTTTGTATCATAGAACATGTTGGGTAGTCTTCCTTCTTTTTCTATCTTTTGGAACATGTTGAGTAATATAGGTACTAATTCTTCTTTAAAGGTTTGGTAGAATTCTGACGTGAAACCATCTGGTCCCAGGCTTTTCTTTTTAGGGAGGTTTTGTATGGTTGATGCTATTTCAGAACTTGATATGGGCCTGTTCAACATTTCCACTTGATTCTGGCTAAGACTTAGAAGGTGATGTGCTTCCAAGTATTGGTCAATTTCCTTAAGATGTTCATATTTCTGAGAATAAAGTTTCTTGTAATATTCATTAAGGATTTTTTGAATTTCTGAGGAGTCTGTTGTTATTTCATATTTGTCATTTCTGATTGATGAGATTAGAGATTTTACTCTTTTTTTCCTGATTAGGTTGGCCAAAGGTTTATTTTATTGACCTTTTCAAAAAACCAACTTTTTGATTTATCAATCTGTTGTATAATTATTTTGTTTTCAATTTCATTTAATTCTGCTCTAATTTTGGTTATTTATTTTCTTCTACTTGGTTTGGGGTTGAAATGTTCTTCCTTTTCCAGTTGCTTGAGATATCCCATTGAGTTGTTAACTTCCTCTCTTTCCATTCTCTTGGGGAAGGCTTGCAGTTCTATAAATTTCCCTCTTTGGACTGCCTTGGCGGTATCCCAGAGGTTCTGATAATTTGTCTTCATTGTCGTTTTGTTCCAAAAATTTGGCAAGTTCCTTTTTAATCTCATCTCTGACCCAGCTATCATTCAGCATAAGGTTATTTAACTTCCATGTTTTTGTATGAGTATGCAGATTCCTGTTGTTACTGAAATCAAATTTTATTCCATGCAAGGAATAATTTCTATTCCTTTAAATTTACTGAGGTTACACTTGTGACCTAAGATGTGATCAATTTTGGAGTATGCTCTTTGGGCTGATGAGAAGTATGTGTATTCAGTTTTTTGGGAATAAAATGTTCCGTAGATGTCTGCTGAATCCAAATGTTGGATGGTTAGGTTTAAATCTAAAATTTCTTTGCTCAGCTTCTTATTGGAGGATTGATCCAACACTGCCTAAGGAGTGTTAAAATCTCCAAGTATTATGGAGCTGGAGGAAATCAAGTTGCTCATGTCTGTTAGAGTTTCTCTTATTAATTGAGGTGCATTCTGGTTGGGTGCATAGATGCTAATAATTGAAATCTCATCATATTGAGTATTACCCTTAACAAATATGAAGTGACCATTCTTATTCTTCTTTACTTTTGTTGGTTTAAAGCCTATTGTATCTGCAAATAAAATTGCAACACCTGCTTTTTTCTGATTACCATTTGCCTGAAATATGGATGACCATCCTTTCACCCTGCGTCTATATTTGTCTTTTAAGGTAAGATGTGACTCTTGTATGCAACAAATATCTGGCCTGAGTTTTTGTATCCAGTCAGCTAAGCTATGCCTCTTTAGAGGACAGTTTAAGCTGTTCACATTAATGGAGAATAAGGATAAGTCTGGTAAAATTTTGGGTATCGAGTTTTTCGAAAGCCCAGTCGACATTTTTAATCCTTTTGCCAGTGTGGAAGTTAGAGTTTGATCAGAAGTTTGAGAGTGAGTTTACTTTTGTGGTAGAGGATTGGGTTGGTCGTTATGGAGGATTGGTCTGAGAATATCCTGAAGAGCTGGTTTGGTTATGGCAAATTTCTTCAACATATGAATATCATTGAAGTATTTAATTTCTTCATCATATATGAAACTCAGTTTAGCTGGATACAGGATCCGGGTTTGACAGTTATTTTGCTTTAGGAGATTTAAAGTCAATGACCATCCTCTTCTGGCATGAAAAGTTTCAGCAGAGAGATCTGCAGTCATTCTAATATTCTTCCCTTTGTAGGTAATGACTTTCTTACATCTGGCTGCTTTGAGAATTTTCTCCTTCATATTAACTTTAGTGAAGTTAATTAAGATATACCTGGGGGATATCTTATTGGGATTGAGTCTTGCTGGGGTTCTGAAACTGTCTGCTATCTGAATTTCAGAATCTCTAGGCATGTCTGGAAAATTCTCTTTCATAATTTCATGAGAAGGGCCTCTGTGCCTAGCGAGGCCACTTCATCGGTTTCAGGGATTCCAATGAGGCAGATATTAGCCTTCTTCAAATTATCCCAGAGCTCTCTGAGAGAATGATCCATTTTTGCTCTCTATTTCTCTTCCTCTTTGAGAGTTTGGGAGCGTTCAAAGGCTTTGTCTTCAATGTCAGAAATCCTTTTTTCTGCTTGCTCCACTCTGTTACTGAGGGATTCTACTGTATTTTTCAAATCTTTGAGGGCTGCAAATTCTTGCTTCAGTGTGTCTAAATCTTTGGTGGTTTTGTCTTTAAATTCATTGAATTCTTGAGACAACTTTTGAATTTCTCCTCGAATTCCTAATTCCAACTTTTGAAGTGTTGCTCGAATTTCTAATTCCAAATTTTCCTCCACTTTAGTAATCTTGTTTGTAATCCAAATTTTGAATTTGATTCCTGACATCTTGGCCAGTTGTTTATGAATGGGATCTTCAGTTTCATCTGCCATATCTTTCCTTTGGGGGGTTGATCTATTCTGGTTATTCAAGTTACCAGAGTTTTTTCGCTGATTCTGCCCCATGATTGTTTAACACCCTTTGATTTTTCCCCTGGATCTTTGTCAAGGACCTGTACAGTGCTATGGCCTGAGAAACTGGGGCCCTGTTTGGTGTGGTGGGGCTAAGTGGTTCTGCCTTGTTTTCAGCTGGTTTCTGTTCGACCCTACTGAAACAGTTACTCTGGGTTGAGGTCTCAGCTGTGGAGAAATACTGGCAATTAAGTCACCCCGCCCACCACAGGCAACAATTGGAAAAGGAAAATCAAACCTTCCTACAACCACACACCCAGGGCACCACCTGAATAGTCCTCAGGCGATTGGTTCAGTTCAAAAGGTCCAAATCAATTGTCTAAGTCAGCAATGAGAGAGAGAGAGTTTAAGAGGGTATGAGAGTTTAAGAGGTGTGAGAGATTTAAGAGGGATGTGGGAACTGGATTACGGGGGTCTGGTGACTACTCTGATATGGCTTGCTCCAGTGCTGTGTGGAGTCAGGAGGAGCCACCCAGCAAACAGATCAGCCTGGGAAGGTTGATACCTCCTTCTCCACCTTTCCCCTCTGTCACACCCAGTCACTGATAGCCCTGCAGTTGGCTGACCCAGTTGCCTGTAGTGAACAGATACTCCAGGGGTTTGCATCTGCCTGAATCACAAGGAAATCTATTTCTGCTCAGCCAGGCTGCTGCGCTCTGCCTCTATCTAGCAGGAGGAGGTGAGGCCTGACAACCTCAGGCGCTTGATGAAAGCTGGGGCATGTTCACTCAGTTCTAGCTCCACCCCTGATTGATGTTACTGACCCAACAGAACAGAACAACTTTGCGGGATTTTGTTTCTGTTCCTGCTAAATTCCCCTGCAGAAGAGAAGCTGTTTTGAGTTCCCAGAGCCTGTGCCTCAGGCCCTTTCTTTGCTCCTGCAGGTTTGTATTCGGTTACCTGTCAGTTCTATCCTGCTGCCTTCCTTAGTCTATAGGCTGATGATCCTCTGAGGGCCAGGTGCATCTTAGGCTCAGTAAAATGGTCCTCTGGGTCAGCCCCGCCCTGGAACTTCTGGGGTCTGCAAGTGCATGCATTCCACCCAGGTCGGTACCGCCTCAGGCAAATCCTTTACTCATGGGGCCTGATTTTTTTGTCCCAGTTCTGTTTGTGGTGGTTGCTGGCCTCCTCTGGTTGCCAGGGAGGCAGGGTGTATGGCCTCAGAATATCTGGGAGTGAGCTGTATTGCTAAAAGATGGCTGCTGCTCTGTGCCTCAGGGAACTACTGCTCTGGTGTGGTTCCCTCTCAGCTGACCATTCTCTCCTTGTTCCCATACCCCAGAGTCAGCACTGACCAGCTGCAGTTTAGGCACTGTCCACACCCCTCAAGGAATCACCCAAAAATGTGGACTCCTGGGGGACAGGCCTCCAGATCTCAGAGTGAGAGTGGAGGGGAGTGCTGGGAGCTCAGAGTTGCAGGTAGAGAACATACACAGTTTTATGCCTGGCAGGAGAACACTGTGGCACCCTAGTAGGGGAGGGTGTTTATGGGGCACTCTGAGCCGTTCTCAGGGGGGAAGGGATTCCCGTCTGCTTGGTGATGGATTTTGTACCTTTTGTTTGTATCCTTGTGGTCGCAGCTTGCCTCTGCGGGGTTGATGTGCATTGTTCAAACTTCTCTCTTGGTGCAGCTCAAATCCACCAGGTTACTTGCTAAATTTCTGTCCTTTAACTCTCCTTCTGGATGGGAGCCTCTGTGGAAAGCTGGCTTCAGTCAGCTATTTTGTCTCCACACCACATGATCTTGTTATAGGTCTTTCTTACTGATGAACTTGATCTCTGTATGTACCCCTTCTTTATGACTTACTGTCAAACTTTATTCTGCTATGGAAAATAATTTTAGATTCTTTGAATTTTCTCAGAGAAAACCTAATTTTAATATTTAATAGGAGTTTGACAGGTTTGCATTCATATTTCTTCAATTATTTTATATCTATGGTTCAAAGTAGCAGAGAGACAGAATGACTCCTTAGCTACTTAGCATTTTATAAGGATGTCATGTGAAACTCAACAATGACAAACTGGTAAAATTACTTTTAAATAGACACATCAAATTATGTATTTGCCTTAAGATGTACTTAAGAAATCCGAATGCCCAAATGGCTTAGACATTGCAAGAATAAAACAAGTCCATGAGAATTAAGAAATTTATAAGCCAATAATGACTTCTGCTAATGCACATATAAATATACGTGTAAATGGACTCATTTTCATAAGGTGCATGTAATGAAAAATGCATGTTAGGATATTTAAAAACAAATTTCTACCTAGGTGTTATACTTATATCTTGTTTAGAGGTTCAGATAACACAAAGTAAATGGTGCTACTCTGTAGACTGTGAACCGCAACATATGCGATGGAATGAACTTCAGCACTTCAGTGACCACTGCCAACTGTGTTGCTAAGATCAGCTGAAGAACTTGCATTTCTATTTGTTCATTTTTTGTCTGTGGCTCTGATCATGATGTGTGGGCTGTCCTCTACCCAAAATATTTTTCTCTACAATCTTTCTACTGTGTCACCTGAATTTTTCTCCCATGTGTAGCAATGTCTCACATCTCAAACACTTTTTTTCATGTTCCTCTTTTAGCTTTCCCTTAACTGATCCTTGCCTCAGCCCTGAAGGAAGCACCTCACCCTGTTCAGCAGGGGCTGCACATCCTGTACATTGCAGAGTCAAGGAGGTGCTAGGGGTTCCTCACCATCCTGTCCACCAACGCATCATTTGTCCTCAGCATTCTTGTGCACCATGGCTTACAGAGCCATGCTACTCATGCACGGGGAGCTTCCCTCCTTGATGCTGCCATCTCTTCATCTTTTGGCTGGTTCCTCCATTCACTGAGGACTCAGGCACCTGGACCCCTATCTTCCTCCCTGCCCTGTGTCTTTCCTTGGCTCACTTCAATCTTCAATTCCCTAGCTTCTCATTTCCTTGGCCCATTAGTAACCCTCGCTTCAACTCCATTTCTATACTTTGAAATGTTCCATCTCTGAGAACTGAACAGAATGGCAACATTGGGGTTGCAGGCAGTTCTCTGTCTGTGTTCTCAGTTCTTTGTGTGCTGTTGGCTGAAGAATGACCAGACCCATTAAAGCAAGGCAAGATTGAAACAATTTTTTTCGAGAAAGAGAAAGATAGATTTACAGAGCAAGAGCAAGGCGTAAGTTTACAGAGCAAGACATGTTTGTCATAGACATCAAGCCCTATTGTTATAGCTAGGTCCCCTTATCATGGCAAAAAGGCCTTGTTTATGGTCTGTAGTCCTGTTTTTTACTGTCTGGGTGGGGCTTTCCTTGGGGTTCAGATGTTACCATGGAACTGCCTAGATTGGCCATTAACAGCATGGTTATTACTCTTAAGTCACTCTAAATTACTTTCCAAGTCCTACTGTGCCTGGCACCCCATGTTCCTCCTTTCCCCAGGTATGGGAGTTAGTTAAGATCAAGGTGGAGCAGCTCTAAGATAGGCCCCTCCTTGTTTTTCTTTCCAGGTGGGGCAGTTATGCCAGGCAGGCCTGAGAAGAGCACCTATCTCCCCAGGAGAGCTAGAATTCTAACTCGCTATCCAACAGAAACCTGCAATGGGGAAAAAAAAAAAAAAAAAAAAAAAGCAATACCCTGTAAAATAATTTTAAAAAATTTTATTCTGAGCCAAATTTGAGGACCTTGACCAAGAGCCACATCCAAGAAGCCCTGGCCAAGTAGATGTGTGGTGGGGGTGTTACAGTCTGGTTTTATATATTTTAGGGAGACAGGAATTATAGGGAAAGTCATAAATCAATATGTAGAAGGTATACACAAGTTTGGTTCCAAAAGGTGGGACATCTCAATACAGGGACCCACAGGTTACAGGTGAGTTTAAGGAGGCTTGGCCTGACAATTGACAGAAAAAGATAGGTTCTGTCTACTAGACCAGGAGTCAGTGAAAAGGAGTTAAGATAAGGGGCTGTTCATCAGGGACAAACTTCTGGACACTTGACCAGACTCAAGTGGTTTGTTGAGTATATTGAGGTTTGTTGAGTAGGTAAACGTTCATAGCTTTAGGTGTATTAATGAATCACAAAGGATATCTCTAAGAAGGGGAGGGGGGCATGATGAGACCTGTCTGATCTCCTTTCTCATGGCTGGTGACTCTGTTTTAGGAGTTGGCCAGGAGTGCATTGAAGGAGCTAAGGAGATTTCACCCCCAAATATGATTCCTTGGTATAAGGAATATTTTGAATTAAAGGCCATTCATGATCAGAAAGCACTAGCCTCTCCTTTATAAAACTTGAGTAACCTGATTCAGAAGGGGCTGCTGACTTTCTCATTGCTGACTTTCTCATAGACCTGGTCCTAAGGTCATTTGAAGCACTGAGACCCGTCTCTCAGGTTAATCTACAGATCAGTCTACAGCCCTCCCCCCTACCCCCAGCAAGCATTTGCTGCACCAATATTTTCTACATTCTCCCTTCTCTCTTCCAAAAGCCATCTATAAAAGTGTCTGACCATCACTGAGACTTTAGGTAATCATTCTCATGATTCCCTCCTCACGCATGGTATTTGGCTATAAACCTTTCTCTTATTAAACTGCCACAATTGTGAGTTGATCTTTCCATGAACCAACCAAACGGAAAAGGGCAGGTTTCACTTTGATCCCCACAGGGTCCAGTTAGTCAGTTGCTGGGGGAGAGCCTTAATATTTTATGTTAACTCACAAATCTAAATTTAAACATCTCACTTTCAGACCATTTTGTACACCCACCCACTCATCCTCTTGACTTTCAGATCCCTTGCACCTTACCATCTCCATGTCTATTATTCCTGCCTTCATTCCCCCCCCCCCCCAAGTTAGATTTAATAGTCTGTATCTTCAACCAATTTTTAGCCAGACTCTTCCCACCCCTTACTTACACCATTGTTTACTATAGCATTTAGCTGGCAAAACCCTTACCCGGGATGAACCTATCTGTCAGTGTTCTTTATAATTAGTAAAGATACCTTAATTCTTTAGGGTTTTACACTGTAATCCTCTAGCCTTTACATTTATGGGCCCCTCAATGCTGCCCTGAGATCATTCTAGTGCTAATTTCTCTTAGGTTTTCTATTGTGGCTACTCTCAATTTTCTTAATTTTTTTCAAGCCTCTGAAATGAGCCACTTCTAATAGAAGCAGTTCATCAATTAATAGATAGTCAATAAATATTTGTTGAATGAATGAACAAAAATTGAATAAATACAGGTTTTCCAGAAACCTAGTTTATCAAACTTGTATAATCCCCGATTTATGACAAAGGGGGCACTACAGGAGAATGGGGAGAGCAGAGTCCTTTAATTATTTTGTGCTGAGTCAACTGAATATTTGTATGGGAAAATCTGGAGCCTTGCTTCCCATCACAAAAATCAACTCCAGAGAGATTGCAGATATAAACATGGGTAGTAAATAATTAAGCTTTCCAGAAGAAAACACCTTCACAACATTGGAATAGGAAAAAACGTCTTAAACATGAGAAATACCAAGACGCTATTAAGAGAAAGACAGGTGAAGCTTAGAGGGAGGGAGGTATTCTACAGTGTAAAGGACTCATATTTAGCATGTCAAAAGAACACCTTCAAATGGGGGGGGGGGGAAGGCAGGCGTCAAAAAAATGGTCACAATTTGAATAGACATTTCACAAAAGAGGATATCCAAATGGGTGATAAACATATGAAAAGAAGCTCAATTTCCTTCAGTAACCAGGAAAATGCAAATGAAGCCCACAGCAAGAAATGACACTAGATTCTTACCAGGATGGCTAAATTCAAAAATAAAAGTTTATGCCAAGTATAGGCAAGGATGTTGAAAACTGGAATTTATATATGGCCGGGGGTATGTACACTGGTAAAACCATTCAGAAAAATTGTTTGCCTGCATCTACTAAAGTCAAACAGGCAAATACCCTGTGACTTACCAATTCCACTCCCACATATGCCCACCCAAAGACATGTGCTAGTGTTCATAGGTACAATATTTGCAGTAATCTAAATGGGAAATGCCCAACTAGTGTGATGGATTCACACAATGGAATGCTGTTGGTGAGGGCTAGTAGATATTCCATATAAAGAGCCTGATGGTAACTATTTTAGGTTCATGGCCATATGGTTTCTGTTGCAACTGTTGAACTCTGTCCTTCCAGCGCGAAAGCAGCCACAGACAATATGTACATGGCTGTGCTCCAATAACGCTTTACTTGCAAAAGTAGGCAGGTGGCGGGCAAATCACAGTTTACCAATTGCTGCCATGTATCAATGCAGAAATAAAATCGTGACATACTTGCACAACATGATGCTCCATAGCAATGAGTGCAAGTGACCTACAACGATATGTAGCAAAATGAGTGACTCTTACAAACTATGGAGTGAAAGAAGCCACAGGGAGGAATACACTTTGATTCTAGGATAGTGCAAAACTGAGTGAAACTAACTTTAGGTGTTAAAAGTCTAGAGGGTGGTTTTCCCTAGAGGGAGTAGTAGGGACTACTTCCTGAATGCTGTTTCTTGATGTGAGCCCTGTTACACAGGTGCATTCAGTGTGAAAGGCTTCAGCCAGCAGTGTGGTCATGGTGCGCACATTTCATGTATGTATATTACACTCCAATTAAGAAATCTTCTGTTGTATACTGTAGGGAATACATTTTTCAAAAAAGTTGGAGTTTCACTAAAGTTCATGCACAGAGCTCCAGATGGAAGCACTTGCTCCTCGAAAGATCTATTCTCATGACAGAGTGGGTTGAGAGAGACTTTTTTTTTTTTTTTTTTTTTTTGGCAGATATAAGACATAATATAATGTAACTTACTCTTAAAATGCCGTGGCCTGCAAATATAATAAAATAACCAAGTGTGTTTTGATGTTTCATGCTTTTCTGAGGCTGCTCTTTAATTGCTATCTTGGGACAACTTTAGGCATGAGAACAAACCCATTTGAAAGAAACACTTTGGCCTCAGAGTTTACCTCCTAGAATTCTAATAAAAAATGGTGGTTTTCTGGCATTAGGTGAGTAATTCTGGCATAATCTGGGATCATATGAGTATGCAATTACATCATTAAGGGAAAAAATGTATCGCACACACAAAATGATAATAATAAAAATTTACCAATAATGAAGCCAATGTACATTTGATGTCTTTTTTAGACATGTTTCCTTTATCAAAAAATTCTTCTTTAATCCCGCTGTCACTGCTGAACCTCAGTGTTGTGTGTCTACACTGTTGTCTTCATTTCTGTTCATACTGACCGCTGCTTCCTGCTTTGGCGCCCTCCTAAATCCAGCAGCACAACATTGCCAAAGTCAATCTCCCCAAAGACCAAATTTGGTAATGTCATTGCTTTGACCAGAAGCTGTCAAGTTGTCCAAATGAAGGCTTAACATTCAATTGACCTTCAGTAGCTCAACTATGGAGCATCTGTCCCCAGCGCACTTCTGTCAGTACATGTTGGCTGCTACTGACTGCCACGTATGTGCTCTCTGACGAAGCCACCTTAGGGTCCTTTTTAGCCTACTCAGGATCTGAATGTAATGAACTTGTCAGTTCCATGTGAAACCCTCCTCCTCCTCCCAAGGTCAGCTCTGACATCTCTTCCTCCGTGCGGCCTTGTGCGTCAGGCCAGGTGGAGTTTTATGTTCCTTCTTTCCAGCTTGTGCTACACCAGCTAACTGTTTAGTTATGTCTTAAATCTCCAATTAAATTGTTAGACTTTGTTTTGTTTTGTTTTTGAAACAAAGTCTTACTTTGTAACCCAGGCTAGAGTGCCTTGGTGTCAGCCTAGTTCACAGCAATCTCAAACTCCTGAGCTCAAGCAATTCTCCGGCCTTAGCCTCCTGAGTAGTTGGAACTAGAAGCACCTGCCTATTGTTTTTTCTATTTTTAGTAGAGAGGGGGGTGTCACTCTTGCTCAGGCTGGTTTTGAACTCCTAAATTCGAGAGATCCTCCCACCTTGGGAGAGTGCTAGAATTACAGGCATGAGCCACTGTGCCCAGCCAAATTCTTAGACTTTTATCAATAATATCATATTTATCTTTGCAGCCTAACACACAGCTTTATGTAAGTCACATGCATAGTAGATATTTGATAAATATTAATCTCAGGAACAAAGACTAGCAAATGAAATGAAATTCTATTTAAGCAATGGAATTAACTTAAACCCCACTATCACAGAATATTCAGAATAAATGATGCTATTGCTAGTTATTAATAACTTTGTAGAGAAAGATTGCTACATTCTTTAAATCATCTTGCTTTAGTTTGCTCTGAGGATGTTGACATTAACATAGAAAATATCTTTCAGTGAACTGTATTTCAAGTTTCTTTTAAATCAGTAAGCATACATTTATTGATTTTTAACAAACAAATCATTTCAATGCATATCATGAGGTCAAGACTGCAGAAGAGTTGAGTAACTCTGCCTGAGAGAGCTGGGTGCTAGAACAGGAGAGAGGGAAACACTTCACCAAGAAGAAGAGGTGAGTTAGGTGTGGGGGGATGAAGGAGTTTGCCAAGGAAATAAAGCCGAGAAGCGCTGTGCAAGAGAGGGAAGAGAAAGGCTATGATTTGGAAGGAAAATCACATAAAATTCAAAAACATTAACATGTTCTGCCCTAATCTAGCCTTTGCCTCTCTCTTCTTTTTGCTCTACTAGTATTGATCACTTGCAGTTCTTCATGTGAGAACACATTATTTACAACTTCTACACCTTGGCCCATTCCTTTGCCTCATTCCTGAACGCCCATATGCTTCCTGCTACCTTCTTATGCCCTTTATTTGCCTGACTCCTGTGTATCCTAATAACCCAACTATTTCCTTGTCAGAAAGACTTCCCTGTATCCTGGGGTAGTGCTTTCATAATTCTGGATAATTATATCTCTCGTTATATTAATCAAATTGTGTGTAATATTTTTTCATTTGTTCTGTTTTGTTTTCCTTTTTTAAAATGTCAAAATACTGGGGGTGGTACAAAGGTTTTTGTTGCCTGCATACTTGCATAACACTCAAGTCAGGGCTTTTAGTGTGCCCATCACCAGAAGAGTGTTCACTGTACCACAAAGGCAAGTTTTTAACCCTCAGACTTACCATCCTTTCCCTTTCCTGATTTCCAACATCCTTCACATCTCTTTATGCTTGTGTGACCCCATCGTTTAGCTCCTCTTTATTACCAACAACATGTGCTACTTGTTTTTCCATTTCTGTGGTACTTAGGATAATGGTCTTCTAGGTCCATCCAACTTGCTGTGAAAGACATGCTTTCAGTCCTTAAATCTTTTGATTTTTCATCTTAACTTCATCATTGACTCAAGGATTGTTCAACAGCAGCTTCTTTAATTGTCATTCTTTGTGTAGATTTAAGAGTTCCTCTTGGAATTAATTTCCAGTTTTATTCCACGGTGCTCTGAGCAGATACATGGAATGATTTTGATTTTTCCTGAATTTGCTGAGACTTGTTTTATCAACAAACATATGATCTATCTTGGACAATGTCCTGTGTGTGATGAAAAGAATGTATATTATTCATTTGGGAGGTAGAATGTGCTATATACATCTTCTAGAGTCCCGTTCAAGTGCTGTGCTTCTTTTCTAGCTTCTGCTTTGAGGATCTGTTCAGTTCTGTCAATAGAGTGTTGAAGTCCCCATCAATTATGATGTTGCTGTTTATTTCTTGGCTCAGATTTAGCTACATTTTATTTATAAAACTGGGAGCTCCTGTGTTAGTTGGAGATATATGTGTGTGTGTGTGTGTGTATGTGTGTGTATGTGTGTGTATATATATATACTGTTACATCTTCTTGCTGAATTTCTGCCTTTATCATTATATAATAACAATCTTTGTCTTTTTTAAGCATTGTTAATTTAAAGTCTCTTTTATATGATATAAAAATAACTACTCCTGCCAGTTTCCGTTCCCATGGAATATTTTTTCAACCCTTTACCTTAAGTCCCTGAGTATCTTTGTGAGTTAGACGGATTTCTTGGAGACAGAAGACAATTGGGGTATGCTTTTTCATCCATTCAACTAGCCTATGTTTTAAAGGGCCATTAAGACAACTTACATTCAATATTAGTATTGATATGCAAGGTATTGTTTTGTTCGTTATGTTGAATGATACTTAACTCCTTTTTTTTTCCCTTTGTCATAGTTTTATAAGAATTGTGGGCTTTAACTTTTGGATGTTTCTACATTGGTGGATACCAATTGTCCTTTTCCATGAATAATGCACTTTTAATTAAGCATTCCCTGTAGGACAGGTTTAGTGGGACAAATTCTCTCAGTGTTTGCTTGTCTAAGAAAGACTTTATTTCTCCTTCACTTATGAAACTTTATTTCACAGGCTACTAAATTCTTGACTGACAGGTATTCTGTTTAAGAAGACTATTAATGGGACCCCAGTGTCTTCTGGCCTGAAAGGTCTCTGCTGGCAGCTCTGCTATTTGTTGGATGCATTTTTCCTTGTAATTTCTTGCTTTCATCTCATGGCTTGTAGGATTTTCTCCTTACCTTTGACTTTTGTCAGGAGAATGACTATATGTCTTGGTGATGACCTCTTTGCTATTTTGAATCTTGTGGGTGTCTGATGTCCATCTTGGGTACGGATACATGAAAACTGTTAGTGATGCTGGGGAAGTTTTCTTCTATTATTCTCTCATATAGGTTTTCCCTGCTTATTACTTTTTCTTATATTTTCTCAGGGATATCTATAATCCTCATGTTAGTTGCTTTGCAAAATCCCATATTTCTCTCAGTGATGGTTCATTTTTCTTCGTTCTTTTTTTTCTGCCTTTTTTTTTTTAACTAACAGAATTATGTTGAAATCCTTGTTTGCAAGCTCTAAAATTCTGTCTTCTGCTTGGTCTATTGTCTGTTGTTAAAATTTTTTTGTGTATTCTGCTATTTGATACATGACTCTTTTATTTCATTAAGCTCTGTTATCTCTTTTTAATGTCATCTATTTCTTTGTTGAATTTTTAAATCATGTTCTGATTTTTGTTGTTGTTGTTGTTTCTTTGAAATAGTTTTCGACCATCTCTTCAATTCCATTCTTTTTACTTGCCATTCCTAATCTGAATTCCATGTCTGTCATTTCAACAATTTCTTTTTGGTTAGAGTTTGTTACTGAAGAAGTATTGTGATCCTCTGGGGATGTTGAGACAGGCTATTTTTTAATGTTGCTAGAGTCTTTACGTTGGTGTCATCTCATCTGGGTTTACTTCTTTTGGCACAAAACTGATAGCAGATATGGTACACCTGTTCTCTTCTACTGAGACCTCTGTTGCTTGATGAAGATAGAGATGGGTCTCTAGATGGTGGGCTTGGGTCCTACTGTGGAAGCCTGACCAGAAAGGAAAGGGGAAGATGCATGGTGAGCCTTTAATACTGATGCTCTGCTACATCTCCTTGTCCCCCTGTATTTGTCACCAGGCTGCTGTGGCAGGGGCAGCCCTTGGTGCTAAGTGTACACATCAGATGTAACTGGCATGCAGAATGGGGTGTATCTGGGGGATGGAAGAGGTCTGCTGCACATAGCATATACATATGCAGCCCTGGGAAGCCAAGGAACGAGGTGTACGGGCTGAACAAGGCACACACAGAGTGACACAAGGCAGAGCAGGTGCTCAGGGCCTCACTGCCCCATAGGTCCAGGAGGTGCAGAGCAGGCCAGCAGGTCCACAGCTCACACATGGGGTATAGCAAGATCCCCAGACATAGCAGACTCATGGGGCAGGGCATCTACCCTGGATAGAGTAGGACCATGATGTGTGGTGGTCAGCCACATGGGCCAGGGTGGCCTTAGAGCAGGGTGGGCAAGTTGCAAGTAGGGCTTGGTGCCCAAAGTGCTCATCCTGAACAGTGTAGGTGCCTGGCGTTTAGACTGCTGAGATACAAAAGCAGTGAGATCCACACTGCTTTTCAGGTCTGGCTGCCATGGCAGTGGGCACTGGGCAGTGAGAGCTATACATGCATATGTTACTCTGACCCCATGGTAAGTGCAGTATACCCTGGCCTAGATCATCAAGCCACAGCAGTGGTGCTGAGCCTGTGGTCTCCTGTTCTACTGAGGGCTCTGAGTGGTATTGGTAGTGCAAATGCACATCATCTGCCCATGGGATTCCCTTCTCCCTCCCTGCATGTCAGGGGCAAGGGGAAGGCTATAGTCACAGATCTGATCGTGGTCAAAAGTAGTATTCTGGGGTTGGGATGTTACCAAGGTGCCAGCTCCAGCACCCAGGGCCTGCCTGCTAGTCATCCCTTCTCTCCACAGCAAAGCAGCTGGTTAGGGCCTGTTGCAGTGGAGGGGCCCTCTTGCCACTCCAGTTTTAGTATCTTCAGGGGAAGTGTGGCTTGGGATTTTCACAATTTATGAGTGTTTTGTCACAAAAAGGTGTTGAATCTTGTCAAATGCTTTTTCTGTATAAATTGAAATGATTAAATGGTTTTGTCATTGACTCTGTTAATGTGATGTACTACATTGATTGGTTTTTGTATGTTGAACCATTTTTGCATTCTAGGGATAAACCCCGTTTGGTCATGGGGTTACAACAAGATGGATTCCATTGTAAAAGCTAGTTATATGGTAGCATTTTTAATAGCAAAGAAATAAAAACCATTTATTGATGGTGAATTTATTAAGCAATGCATGAAAATCATGGCAGGGATACATTGCCCTGAACAAAAAAAGGGATATTTCTAAAACCAGTTTTTCTTGCCAGACTATAGCCAGGCAAACTGAAGAAATTGGAAAATCTACCAAAAGAAGTTTGGCAAGTAAAGCTTCTAATTTTAAATTTTATGTTTTGGTGATATATTATAGCATTGATGCTACAGATATGGCTACAACTTGCCATTTTTATTAGAGGTATTGGTAATAAATATAAAGTTGCTGAAGAAATGGCTTCTTTAGTGCCATTAAAAGACATAAATAAAAGATTTATCAACCTGAATAAGACATCCCCCAGACACATCATAATCAATTTCACTAAAGTTAATATGAAGGAGAAAATTCTGAAAGCAGCCAGACGAAAGAAAACCATTACCAACAAGGGGAAGAATATTAGAATAACAGCAGATCTCTCTGCTGAAACCTTTCAATCTAGAAGAGGATGGTCCTCGACTTTTAATCTCCTAAAACAAAATAACTTTCAACCCAGGATCCTGTACCCAGCTAAACTGAGCTTCATTTATGACAGAGAAATTAAATACTTCAATGACATTCACATGTTGAAGAAATTTGCCACAACCAAACCAGCTCTCCAGGACATTCTTAGACCTATCCTCCATAAAGACCAGCATAATTCTCCACCACAAAAGTGAACCCACCCCAAAAATTTTTGATCAAATTCCAACTTCCACAGTCTCAAAAGGATTAAAAATGTCCACCGGACTCTTGAAAGGCTTATCAATATTCTCAATTAATGTGAATGGTTTAAATTGTCCTCTAAAGAGGCCAGGTTGGCTGACAGGATACAAAAACTCAAGCAAAATATCTCCTGCATCCAAGAATTGCATCTTACATTAAAAGACAAATATAGACTAAAGGTGAAGAGTTGGTCATCTATATTCCAGGCAACTGGAAAGCAGAAAAAAGCAGGTGTTGCAATCCTGTTCGCAGACGCAATAGGCTTTAAACCAACCAAAATAATTAAGGATAAGGATGGACAC